>UELU01120681.1:0-11614 GCA_900490025.1 Megastigmus dorsalis | reverse complement strand
AGCTTTAAGAACCTCCCGCGCACTACTGAATATCCGCATAGTACCAATAAAAAGCTTCCACGAAACGCTGCACATACACACACACACACACACACACACACACACGCACAGACACGAGGCTCGAATCTTTATATCAGTCATAAATTGGTGCGACGCGTATTTTGCGCCGTAAAACGTGTTCATCAATTCCATTCCAGTCTGCGTGTCGCGCCTCCCATTCCTATACTTTCTCACTCGCCACGGGAAGCTTATACGCATCCTTTAAACACAGACGCCGCATTGTTTTAGTTTTATGCTTAAATCGATATAATTTCCGAGAAGGAGAGACCGAGCTGCTGTATATCCATACACACGCGCATATTACATAGTATTGAATAAACAAAGGGCTTAGGACGTACGCGTGTAGGGTTTTCGCATTTTTTCCGTTGCGAGCTGCTAGCGGTAATATTAATGATGCACGCGCGCGAACCGAAGGGATATTGTCGCCAAGGTGTATATATATATATATAATGCCTATAAGACGGAATTATGAAAATGGAATATGAGCATTTGGCGGTGCGATCAATCTTGAGATTTTGCTGCTGCCGCGCTCATTGTGCCGGTTGTGCGTGTGTCTGTCTGCAGCCTTGTTTTCTCTCGCGCTCTATGCGCGTTTTCGGTATTAATCATTTTCTGTCGCTCTTTATTTCCTTTTTTCGTCCCGACTATTCGAGATGTAGTTTTATTGGGTGGGTATATATGAAGACGATAACGCGAACGATTAATTTTTCCGTCCGGCTATTGTTGTGTCTTTGTCGTATATCTGGCGTAGTTTCTCTGCTGGATCGTATATAAAGTGTCGCTTCGTGGCTTGTCTTGCTGGTTCCGTCTGTGTCTACTTGGGAACTCGTTACTGAAAATTCAAACGGCTGGATTTCGAATGCATTATTCATAAAACTTTGTACCGCGCCTATTGTCTCGATACTTTTTGCGTATCGTTTCTTTGATCTTCGAACATTTCTCCGGATATACGTTTATGAATGTTAAATATATTACGGACTTTATTGCCTGGTAATAAATGAAAACTGTACAATATGCTTCGCCCAGGCTTTTACTAGGACGTTATTACGGAACTTTCTTTAACGATAAAAATTATGAATATATATACCTGTGTGTGTGTGTGTGTGTGTGTACGTGTAAAATTTATTCGCAAAGGTCGATGAACAATAAGACAATTTTAGGGCCCCGCGTGCAATAAAGCAAACTCATTTTTTTCTTAACGAGTCATAAAGTTCCGAGTTATCAATCATCGCCCATAAGCGAATATCTCATTTAACGTCTTTATTCTTTTTCGCGAAATATGTGTTACACAGCAGAAACACGAGAGATGAGCAAGATTTATTTTTGCTGTTTGTCTTTTTCAAACTTGGATATATCACGATAAGCATCGGGACCCTTTATTTTTTTTTTAATGAAACGCAGAAAAGTATGATTTACACCGAGGCCTCGCAAGTATATTAACGTTCATCTGAATTTTAGAGCATCTTGTAAATTAAATTGCACAAGAAAATTTTGTAAGCTGTACGGAAGACGTTGTTTCTTGGAAAAATCATCAGCCACGGTAAATTGTTTTTCGATCATTTCCACTACCTCGAAAACAGTAAACGGAAAAAATGAAACACTCAAAGTAATTTAATTAATGAAATGTAACAGTCAAGAGGAACAATCACGACTAGCATCCCCGCAATCAAAGCTCCCAGATCGATACTTTTTTCCCAGCAGCAAATCGAGAAAATATACCGTTGAATAGGCAGCCAAAAAAAAAGAGGAGAGGATCCAAAACGCTCGATCACAGGAGCGCGGGAACTTGCGAAGAACGCAGAGCGAGAAAAAAAGGTCAACTGAAAGAAGAAGAAGAAGAAGAAGAAGAAGAAGAAGAAGAAGAAGAAGAAGAAGAAGAAGAAGATGCGCTGCAGCAGCAGGAGCGGCACTTTAATTCTAATGGGCACAACGAGGCATGATGTTTGACCGAATAAAAGCCGGGGAGGGGCGTGGAGCGGATAAAAGGGAATAGAGCGCGAGGCAGCCGAGCGAGGCGCAGAGGTGAGAAAAAAAGTGAGTGCTATACCTATACGATGGCGTTAGTCTGCGCGGTGGAAACGGACGGGAACTGTTAGAACCGAGTGATGGGTGAAAAAGGTGGAAATAAAGCAACGGCGATTAAGTGGGTTAAAAGTGTGCGTGTGCTTGTGTGTATATGGCGGCGGCATGGATTTGGTTGGATCGTTGCGCGAGAGGCTAACATTCTTTGCAAACTTTGATAATTATGTAAGAATTTTTTAACTCTACCTATATACGCTTCGTAATATTCTCGTATTAAGCAAAATTACACGTGTATTGCAATTTAAAATTGTCATTCGAATTGTAAATACTTTGCGGCTTGATCAAAGAATCGTTGTTATTATGAACCGTCAAAACATTAAACAGCTCACGAATTGTTATTTCCAAGTTTTTAGCATATCCCGTAGTTCTAATAAACGTGCCCCGCCCACAAACGACGCGCACATGCGACATTTATCACCGCGATAGAGAATAAAAGCTACACATACACACTTTCCTTAGCAATTATGCTTTTTCCTCGCATCCTGGGAGTAATTTCTCGGCTTTTTCCACCAAACCTCGGCGCATTCCGAAAAGTAAGTATCGAAAAAAAGAGAAATGAAAAATTCGAACCTCTACTATACACACACACACACGTACGCACGCGCATCACGCGAAAAAAATTGATTTATTATACGACTGCCGACGTCGTCGTCGTAATTGCGAGGAAATATTGCTTTCTCTGTATTCAATTCAGCGCTTCTTATGTAGCAGCTAATGAATCTCGCAAACTATAAAAGAAACCTTTTTCTCAGTGCGATGGCAAAAAGTGTGCGCGCGTGTGTGTGCAGCGACAGAGGTTATAGTGTAAATGGGAGAAAGGATTTTATTGATTTACGGCGCATATCTGCGTTTAGCATCGATATTATAAGCAACCTTTTCTCTATCGCGGAAATAATGTAACGTTAACAATGTTGAGCAATAATAAAGGTTTCATTTTCATCAACGCACTGCACCTATACCGATAGGCTAATAATCTCTAGAGAGAGAGAGAGAGAGAGAAAGGCCAAACTGTGATTGATAACATGACGCGCTGCTGCTTTTCCTTCGAAATTACATAATTTTTCTATAATTGCCAAATCTATTGCGCAATCGTGCAGTATGCATTTTTGCGCAAAAAGAGCTTGTAATATACACGTGGGCCGCTGTGTTATGTCGTTTAACCAAAAGCGCACGCGTTGGGTTAAATAATAGCTTATCAGCCGAGCAGCAACAGCAGCAGCACAAGCACAAGAAGAAAAACTGCAATGCCGCCACCAAGCCCGCGAATATCGCATTTAAAGCCAGATTCAATGGGTAAAAGAAAACTGGCACATTTTACGCAGCTGCGCGGCGCAATTTATTTTTTGTTATATATAGGGGGTAAAAGTCCAATCGGTGAGTTAGAATTTTAATTAAAATATATAGCATAAGGTAGGCTAGGTATAAGTATTTAGGTTTTTCAACAACAGCAACAGCAGCGGACAATCACAATGCGCTGCACATTGGGAAATTCAATCAGTCCCAACTAGTCGATTATCCAATTAATCATAATTCCAAACATCAACGACTTTAGATCCTACGGTAGGCTCGTAAAAGCGTTTATACTCGGTCGCGGCTGTGGGGAGCAATTATTATACACGCAGCCAGCAGCGGCAGCAGCAGCAGCTCGTCCACGACTTATCAACGCAAAATGCACGCGCGTGCGCCGGCCCAGGAAATAATTAATCATTATCGCAGTTTTAACGCTGAAAAAGAAAAGGAAGAAATGAATAATTAAGAGATAAAACCGGCAATAAAGACTTTTATCGCGTAGGCCGTAAAGAGTCTCTCTCGCGGAGTACGTAAAAAGCCATATCTCTCTCTCTCTCTCTCTCTCTCTTTCTCCCTCTCACTCGCGTACATGATGTGCATCCGTATTATAAGAAAGCACGAAAACTGCGCAGGCGGATAATTGGCGAAATAAAACGTCGTCTCCTAGTCGAGTTTATATAGCGACCGACGAGTGCATAAACAAACAAACGAGACAAACGATAAAGAGAGGCGCTAAAGAAAGACGTTAAGGTATATAAGGAGACCGAGACTCGACGGTAATTAGAAAAAGCAGCCAAGGCGCACAAGAGAGAGAGAGAGAGAGAGAGAGAGAGAGAGAGAGAGAGCAACAAGGCTGGTATAATAAAAGAATTGAAAAGACAAAAGCTGGGGAGGGAAGGCGACCGGAGGTGGGGATAAGTCACGCGCGATAACGCGATTTCTGCAATCGCGGCGGCGGCGGCATATTTTGTACGTACATATAGGTGCAAGCCACCTAAAAGTCGGCTGTTGTGTGTGTGTGTGTGAGTGTTGCGCGCAGTGCATCAGAGAGCCGCGCCAAGCAGCGACTTTCACTTCTAATAAAATGCGAAGGCCTGGCCTCTCTGCGCCGCACTCGGCCGCACTACTGCCACTCCGCGCGCGGCCTCTATAAAGGTGGGGGGAGCAGTTCATACACACCAGCTGCTGCTATACTGCTATCCTAACTTTTGCCAACGACTGTACAGCTGAAGCAGCCTCTATATAATGCACACCATCTGCATACTGTACCTATATACCGTGCGACTCGTGTGTGTGCGTCTGTACGTTCACTTTCAGTGGATTCCTGATCGATATATATATACGTGTGTGTATAGTGTAATGCTCACCAGGGGCGAAAAACTTCTGCGATTACGCGATTTTCCTGTATATCGTTGAGGGGCGATTAAGATTTAACTCTTCGACGTTTTGAATTTTTGGATATTTGAAGTTTGATAGAAGTAGATAATGTCGAGTATCGTGAGACATTGGTTTTAATCGAATTTTCATAAGAGTAATGAAAAGATTTGCAACATGAAATTGTGTTGTATTCGTGGTCTTATTTAAGTATAAGCTTGATTGCATAATGAATAAATTAATTGAATTAATAATGCAGTTGATGCTCTCAATCATCATAATTCGGATAATACTGATAAGGCTGCTAATTGTTCTGCACAAAAATACCTTTACATATTCATATACATGTAGGTAGATATATATATGTATATATTGATTAACGAGAATAGTGGAATAAGAAGAAAACACCCATATATACATTTCAATCAATAGTTCCATTAAAGGCTAAACCGCAGAGCTTATGATGGTGTATTAAAAATAATTCACACGAAAACAGATACAAACTGTTTTTATATTATTGTTGCAAATATAAAATTTAATCATGCACGGCCGTAAAATAGAATTTAATTGTTGCATTTCACGTATATCGGGTTTCACGATACGTGGAAATAGCGAGAGTAGGCTATTCTCCGAAATCATCACGATAATGATATTGAATGATAGTCATTTGTCTTTTCAATCACGTATACCTACATTATTTTCAATATATCCTTATCCTAATAAAATTTACAACGCGTGCAATTATAGTCATTACGCGATTACAACTTTTCCATTTTGCAGGCTTTCAATTTGACGAAATAAGGGTTATTATATCGCGCGGCAAATCATTATTCTAATCGCGATACCTGCAAAACAAGTCGATCGCTTTGTAGTATGTTTGTAGTTGTAGTTGTTAAAAATAATAACACCTTATCAGAAAAAAATCAATTTTTCTGATTCGACGTCGCCAAATAATAAGAAACAGCTGTACGCCTAGGCTCTTCTAACATTCGATGACCCATCCTACAGTGAAACGTAAAAGGAATAAGCCGCAACGATAAGCGACAGCCGCCGGCGCGCATTTCATTAGAATCCCAACAAAAGGCTCCAACCTTTACAAACTGCCGATTTGGCAATCGAAGGCGTATAAGATCGACACGTTTCGGGCGGAAGTAAACGCTCGACGTCTCCTGTCCATTCATCGAAGTCGTATTTTCCACTGGCGTCATAGCGTATAAGGTGATTTCAATGCCTGGGTGCAAAGGGACGCGGATCCGGGTCAGAGCGCGCGATGTAGACCAAACTCGACTATACTATACACGTATACGAACCATGACTGGTCGCTTAATTTCGTTGTGAATCGGCAGCTATAGTCCCGATCGCGCGCACCGCGAACGCATAAATTTGTACTTTCATTTACAAAATAAATCATCTGTCTGCTATCGATGCGCGACTATAACGCGGTATGACGCGCTTTTTCCAGTGCACGAGGAAGGAGATTAATTATATATGCCTAATTTTTCAATTTGCGTTCCGAGTCGCCAGCTGCTGCCACTGATTGCTTCCATAGACGTGCCGCCAACATTTGAATAATAATTTAGTGGAATGTGAAAGTTTTCTTTCGGAAAGCCTATATGTATACAGCTTTTGATGCGGTGGAAAATTAGATATTGTCGCGCGTTTGCGTAAAGCTTGCGTCGGACACGTACTTATACGTTGGACGAATGAAAGAAATTAATGAATTTCTCGGATTTTATTGAATCGATCAGCTTGATCGAGAATGATTTAACATCGCACACCTCGATTCTTCAAATCCACAATGCGAATCATTATATGCGATATCTGAAATCTGTCTTTATTCATTTCTGTGTCAATAATTCTTTTCTCGACGAGTCCAACTACACGATTATTCATAAAAATGATCACAAGGTGCTGCTACAATCACAAAAGAGTTTAACGGCATATCCTCTATTATATTCACACACACACACACACACACACACACACACACACAAGCTGCATCAAATGCGATTTTTCATGAATGCTCGCTTACACTCGCTATATAATTGTATTATACGCGTGAAGAATTAAGCCCCCCTCCCAAGTACTTTTTAATATATATAAAATTGCCTCGACGCTTTCACTTTGACGCGCATATCAGTGTCAATTGATGCTTTTTCAAAGTGCAATCAAGCATCCCGAGGCCGCTGCCGTACAGCCGCGGCGGCCACCACACGATTGACAACTTTTTCTCCGTCATATACATATATAATGGGAGGGGAAAGTTGACTTTTATTCTTAGGAAAGTACTTACGCGCGCACGCGGCCATATTATCTTGTATTTCGTTAATTTAGCATTTGTTCGCGATGTGTAAGTTCTCCGTGTGTTAGCTGCTTTCGCGATAATTTGCTTTTTTGAGGTTCGCGATGCGAAATGTGCATAAGTAAGAAAGTAAAAGGTGATAAGAAACGTATTGCTAAAAGAAAAGGGTTCGAAGTAAAGTAGCTTATCGAATGCATCTGCTAAGGAAACACCGTTACCATATAAACTGTTTTGAATGCAGCTCCAAAGCTACTACCGGTAAACACACACACGCGCATACACACGTACTATACCTCCCCTAATCTTTCAAAGTCATATCACGGCTGTTGTCCGTTAACAAACAATTTTGTATATTATACTGTTATAGAGCAGATCAACCGTTGGATTCACATTTCCATTGCCGGCTTTTCGGTGCATCCTATGTAAGGCCCACGTGTGCCTCTTATATCCCGTAAACATATTTTAACACGTGTCAAAGTCTCGGACGCCTCGGTGGTCCCTCTCTCCTTCTCTTTTTCTCTCTGCATCTCTCGTCCAGCGGCAGCTGCCCTTGAGTCAATCATTAACCATAACGCGCTCATATACATAATTCATGCTCATCCGAGCGATAAGCATCGCGGCCGGCCGGCCCGCCGCGATTCTTATATGTATACGTCTAACTTCTTTTTTTCACTCTTTTGTGTTTCGGTCATACGATGTGTTTCATACTTTATATATATATATATATGTAGAGAAGTATTACGAGAGAAATGCAACGATGTTTTAATGTAGTTTTTCTTTTTTAACTTTTGGGGTATAGGTGTAATTTAAAATTTGACAATGGCACAGAGATGCTTTATATTTGATCGGATCATTTAATTAATCAATTTGAAAAAGTATCTTTTGGTAGTCTCGCGTTATTGCTATCGATCCGAAAGTTAAATTAAAGTTAAGGATTTTTATTAATAATTAACCTATTTGCATTTATAGATTAATTTATTTTAGTTTCATTCACAGATCAGAAATAAAGGTATACGAGCATAACAAATTAATGACAAATTTCCGGATGGACACTAAATATTAAAAGTGCCGAAATCCAAAAACCCATTGACCATATAATCGTGCGGCTAATCGACATCGAGCCACGCGCACCGGTGACAATAACGCGCGCGTAAACATTAATGAATCCATAAATCTCAAGCAACAAAAACGCCTACAACACTCGCTTCCCGCGGCTTTATTTAATAACCCCAGCGACGCGGCCATTGTCGAGCGAGAAAATAGGAAAAACACTCGGTGGTATCTATATAACTGTAAAAAAAGCCGAAATACCCGCCGCGCGGAACAAGTATAGGTGGAACGCGAGGTGGAACGCGAGGTGGAACGTCTAATTAACACTTGTAATGATGATTGCCGTGAGGAGCGATGGCTTTCGATCGAGTACAAATTCTATAGCGTGCGCGCGTGCGTTATATATATATATGATGGATGCGTTCGCGCAAGGAGCAGCAGCGGCGGCAAGTCGCTTCGATTTAACATCCGACGGCCGGCAGTCCGTGATATCGTATACACCTGGGACTCCGAGCGAACGCTTACGAAATATACGCGCGTGTATACCGTGTGTGAGTCCGATGAGGCTACTACTCCATGCACTATGGCTTGATAATGGCGCGGCGGTGATGCGTTCATTTTCAATTTTCTTTGCCTCCGCGATGCCGATGCCGCATCTGGATCTCCGCACTGCGGTGAACGAGTTGCCGGAGAAATGGGATTCGCGATCTCTCCTTTGTTGCAGGGAACCGATAGATCTGAGATGCTGCGTGTGTGAGCGCTAAATATGAATCGATTCGAGGAATGCTTTTGAAAGATAACTCTTTGTTTGGGAAAAAACGAAATTATGTTATTGTATAAATGTTTTATGTTACGAGAATTCGATTCGCAACTAGTTACGGGACTATGTTACGCTTATTGCAAACAAGAACCAAATGGATGGGTACATTTGGTACGTGACGGAGAAAGAGAGAGAGAGAGAGAGAGAGAGAGATTCATTAATAACCGATCTTCAATTTGTCAATATGCGTGGAAAACAAAAAAGCTTCATTGCGCTAATCGCGCTCGACGCCAAAAGAATGCTTTTACCAATACTTGATATACGCTCAACTCGATTATGTCCACTTTCAATCAGCAATGGTTTTTGTTCAGATTTAACATGGAACGGAAAGTAATTAATGACACGATGAATTTGTTAAGCATTAATATTTCCCATCTCGTGACGAGGAATGATTAAATCAACCTATCGATACTTAAAGTTGGTACACAGCAGTATAAAAAACGAATCGCCAGTAGTCACGCAAATAATTGCAATTAAAGGCACAATCGCGCGACGGCATCCCGATATCGATCAAGATCAGCGATCGCGCAGTTAGGTAAACAAAGTGTGCGATGCTGCACGATGTATCTTTCCGCCCCATCGACGTATATATATCGTCAAATTAATACCTCAATTTGTCAATGGACAAAGAAAAACGCCGCCGAAGCTTTCCCCCCGACCGCGGCTACGTACAATCGCGCCGCGCCATCGTATGTATGGGCTCCCAACGCCGAAGATACAATCGAACGCCTCTCTCGCTCTATCTCTCTCTCTCTCTCTCTCTCTCTCTCTCTCTCTCTTGTAATGTCCAGACGCTCGATCTACGAGGCTCTCTCGCTTATACATCCTCTATGTATACTTTACACGTATCTAGCATTATACGGTATTTGAAAATCGCGGAATAATCGATCAAGACTTTCTTCCGCGGACTTTGGTGTTTGGTGCTTTCCAAGGGGAGACGTCGCCGCGCAAGTGTGGCGGGTATCGCCAGCGGAAAAGTCGTAATAGGCGCGGACTTTAAACGTCAAATTAATAATAATTATACGCTAAAAATCAATGTGCAGTGGAAGGCTGGTTATCATCAAATGACCTGTTTCTCTTTCTCTCTCTCTCTCTCTCTCTCCGCCTCCTGCTCGCCTCGTCTCCTCGTCTCCTCGTGTAGCAGTCGACCCATAAGCGCGCATAAAACCGCGCTATAAAACACTCGGGTCGTATCTCTCGGTACAATGAGCCCCGCACCGCCGCGCCGCGAGTATAGTTGGCGAGCGAAACGCCGCCGCCGTCCCGGCCGATATTTCACAAGACTCGAGAGCAAGAGAGAGAGAGAGAGAGAGAGAGAGAGAGAGAGAGAGAGGTTTCTTGTGCTGTCTATTGTGTATATATAGGTATAGGCTGGGCTGAGCTTATCTGCTTTTCCTATCGCTGACTTCTGATTTTCCAGCCGAGGAATGCCGCGCGCGTGTCTACGTGTATGAGTGTGTTGGCGGCACGTTTCTATCGTTGCGGGTGGAATTCACTAATATTTCGGCACTCGATCGCCGAGGCTCGTTTAGTAACGACTCTTTTTTTTTCTTTTTTTTTTTTATTCTTATATTGAACTTTTTTTTTCATTGGAGCTATGGCGGATGATTGAAATGTGAGTTGGCAGAAACGTTTACAGTACCGCTGGGATAGAAAAATAAAAAAATAAAAAAGAACCGTAAGGAAATTATTTGCGTTAAATTGAGATGTGTATTAGGATCTGAAAAAAAGTGTATAAGCATTATTAATATTGCAAACGGATTTCCTCTCGTCTGATTTCTCCAGCGCAAAAAAGAAAAATTCACTCGGCTCACAGAAACTTTCAGTATAATATTTTCAAAGGAATTTCCTGTCGTGACAGAATAATTTTTGTCGCAAGAGCTGTGTACAAGTTTTCCCTTTTTATGCATCCAAGCGCACGAAATTAGTCTATATTAAAAATGCATAACGTTCAAAGACGGTATGTAATGCTAAATTGAATTTGTATAGGCATCTGTAGTAAAAACTTGAAATACTTTTTCGCGTCCTCTCCTATTATTTTCCTCGAGATATCGCAACACTTATATCTATATATATACAGTTTTCTATTAAAGTTTCCCGTAGTTATTTCACTTGGCCAACAATCGGTTCCAGTCGACGCAACGACCACCTTGACAATCATCAAAAAAAAAAAAAAAAAAAACAAAGAAAGCCACCTCTTTTTGCAAAAAAATACCTGCATTCTATATCTGCTGGATGTATATATAAATGTTTATCGACTCGTCTCCCGCAGCGAAGCACAGCACAGCACACACTCACAATCTCTCTCTCCCTCTCTCTCTCTCTCTCTCTCTCTCTGTTTGTCTCTTTAAAAAGAGCACTGCACGAGCACGACGACACTCTCTCACGCGTAGTTCGGCCGCCTTTCTTTCATTTTCACGAGAGGCTGAGGCACAACGACGACTGCCTGGACTGCCGCGGTCGAGACGGCTATAACCTATACTTATACGCGCGAGACTCTCACTGTGCCGCGCGCAGAGCAGCACTGCCAGTAGTGCCAGTAGAGCAGCGGCGAACCAACTGCAGCCGCGAGAAAGGGACACAACCGCCACGGCGCTAGTGTGTATTATATTCATATATATATATATATATATATA
>UELU01120677.1:4837-76356 GCA_900490025.1 Megastigmus dorsalis | reverse complement strand
GCTGTTAAACAACAAAAGATACAGCTATTTAAACAATTAAATTGTTTATAACAAATTATTGACTACTCTGACGACAATGCACCATCAAAAATCGGATTCAGGAGGAAAAAATACGTTTAAAAAACTTGGGTGCGTCTATCTACATCAAAGAGCCGACGGGACCCTATCTGGCCCCTAGACTAATATACCTATTCATTTATTTTTACATAATATTTATCTCGTTCAAATTCTGGAAAATCATATTCGTTAATTGTTATTTAGACTATACCTATAAATAAAGTATAATTCGCTATCGGACGCATATGACGAATCACATAAATATTAGCAAATATCTTGACAATCCGGGCATATTATACTAAATACTTAAAGATAGGTACGCGTTCAAGTTTTTGGCCACAATATTATTTCCTGCAATTGAAGCGAATCTACGTCATGTTAAAATGGCAATAAATTATGACAAGTCAAACTCCCGTTTAACTATTTTTTATATCTGTGTAGGTTATATAAATGTAATAACAATCGTGAAGAGAATATTAAAAAGTAATAAAATTCATAATGTTGCAAGAAAAGATTATAACAAGGGGAATAGCTAAAGTAGACACAAATGAATATTGCTATACATGAACGATTCTCCATATCACAACCGGTAACTTTTACGAAAAAAGATCTACTCAAATAAAAGTATGTTTAAATTATACCGAATATTTATTCCAACTTTACTATATAAAAGATGGCCCTCATTGCGTACGTATTAAAATGCGTAAAGTGGGCGATAAACCGTCTATACCGTTGTTTATTACGTTACTTGTTCTCGGTGTAAAAGAAAATATAGAGCTATACAATAGACTTCACGTTTTCAGTAACGAAAATAATGCTTTTGATGCTTCAAAACTAATTAGGGAAGAAATTTTCAATTGCAATGGTTTTATTGCAGTAGACAAACTGCGTATTCGGTGTAAGATGTATTATTTATGCAAGGTTTCTAACTTTGTTTAACATTGTTTTTTTAACTATACGTACATAGATGTATATAAGAACGAATTTGGGGTTTTTCTGAATGACCTAAGTGACAGTGACTTCACGCTCATTGTAAATGAGTGTTTACACTCGGTTTACAGTTTATGTACACTGGAAGCATAAAGGGCATGCACATATTTGGAAAACAATTGCTGGTGGTTGCTGATAAGTATGACATTAGAACACTGAAGAGAAAGTGTGACGTTTTTCTTGTGGAGCGTATATCAATTGAAAATTTTAATGAAACGCTGATTTTTGCTGATCGTTATAATGCCAACGCGTTGATAAATGTATTTCTTACAAAAAAATTCAAAACAAATTGTCTCAAGAGAGGGTGTTAAAACTACTTGTACATTATGTCCGAGATGGGTACCAGATATGTTTGAACAACAGGTAAACAGAATGGCAAAGTTACCGTTAAAGTAATGTGGTAAAAATTAGGCAAAATTGCAAATGTTTTTCTATGCATACCTTGCCGATACTCCAAAAGTTCCATTTGAAGCTGCTGAATCTCCCTACGCAATGACGCAATAGTCCTCGAGCTCTTATCTTGATTAATAGTAACTTTATTTTTGATATTTCTTGCTCGATTGGCGTATTTAAGAGTGCTTAGCGTCTCCATAAAGTCACGATCACTGGGTGAGACGCAAGCTATCATGACAGTTTGGCTGTTGCCGCCCAGAGAGTCCTGTAGGAGCCTCGTAAGTTTCGAGTCCCGATAAGGCACGTGCAGTGCCTTCTTCGTCTTGTCGCCCAGCGCCGAAATAACGTTACCCAACGCCAGCTGAGGGGAATTAATTATTAATTTGTGTGGCGAGCGTCATAATGCGAAGGGGAAAAATTAATAAAGGAAGCGTCCACGGACGTTCACTGCTTTATATCGGCGAAAACAATGTACCTTTTAAGCTGTATTTACGTGATACGATGCTCCAACTCGAGCATAGAATAGCATACCGAACGATTTCCTTTATGAATTTTTCATGCTAGAGGTTGGTATATTTAAATGTTAATTTTTCTCATCGCTACGGATGATTATTATCTTACTGTAGGATCTTTTTCTCTTTTTTTTTTCTAAGTACTTAATGATGCGTACTTTTGTAATGGCTTTAAGAAAAATACCGAAAACAATTATCTACTTGTTAAGTGCCTTTGAGGCACTGCGTTAAAGTTAATGTAAGTCGCTGTACGAACAAGTTTAAGTACGTTAGTTTCAATTATTATAGAGTTTAAATATAAAATTACAAAAATATTGTGAATGAATAAATGATAATTACAAAATACATATTATTGGTTTATTTTTCACAATAACGAATTGAAAAAAAAAAATTAAATTATATTGTAATGATCGTGTAATTTATACATTAAACATATTTTTAATGTGACCTTTCATCTTCATTCTTAAAATTTATTAAAGTGTACAATTTTCCAAAGATTAGTCAGAGGCCAGAATGCCTGCACCGATACAATGATCCTCTCGAATGATATATAACTTCCTATTCCCTTTTCCACGAGAGGCGCATGCAATCAGTACTAGAGGCAACTCACCAATCCGCAGTTGATGGATATGCCTTCCTTGGCCCTATCGCCGGTAGCCCCGGTCCTCTTGAGTCTCTCCGAGCCCGCGAGATCGACGAAATGAAACTTGGCCGTGAGAGTCTCGAATTCGCTGGCGGTCTCCATGGCGCTCGAGGTGTCGACGTCCGCGTCCGGATCCTCGACTTTGATGCACCGCTGCTGCTTGATGTGGAGAGTGAAGATGGCGTGCGAACGCGAGGACTGGGTGTTCATCTGAGTGGAGCCGGTGGTACGGGACAGGGCGCCGAGACGCAGATACTCGAGGGCCTCCTGGGGACTGGTGACGATCCGCGACTCTACCCCCGCCAAGTGGATGTTTCCCCCCGTGTCCTCGTGGATGCGAGCGCCTCCGCGCGGTCCGCCTGGCTCCAGGAGATCCTTCAAGTCTTCGTTGTACAGCTCGAGGAACTGAGCGGTTACCTAAGTGCAGCGGACGAACAATCGGGTCGAGTTAAGTTTTTTAGGACCTCGAGCCTGCTGTCGTTTTATATATACTTTAGCTTTTTTTTAATCATTTTCGCACATTTTCTCGTCAATATTAACTCAAATTATTATAGTACCTATTGTAAAACATTTTTTTTTTATGACTAAATTGTTTGATCGTTTTGTTCATTATGAATTAATTATATCGATTTTATGAGAATTTAACTAAAGAATAGTAATCCAACGCATATATATATATATTCGAGTTATTCATCATTGCACCTCGGATTCCACGAGTTTAGTCGCCTTTCCCACGCAAAAGGCACCGTGTGTCGAGACGAGCATATCGCGTGTCGTTTTGCGCCAGTCGCATGGCTATACGTTTAGCGCGATAGGGTTATATAGGATGTCGTCTGGAACTCTGCGTGTATCTCCTATACGATACGCGCACATATATACACACATGGTATACGCGAGTATCGCGATTCGGTTACCGGCGCGAACTCGCATAGAACGAGCCCATCGCTCCAGTTTCGCTTAGGGCTCGAGCGCGCGTTACACTCCATTTCAGGTGGAGATAATTGCAGACGGACATAATACAAAGAGGTAATCCCACAGGTATTAATTGAGATGTGCGCCGCGGCGGTTACACTCGGTGACTTTTCGTGTCGCGCGCCAGACGATATAGGATTCTTCTCTATT
Source organism: Megastigmus dorsalis (assembly GCA_900490025.1). Taxonomy (NCBI): domain Eukaryota; kingdom Metazoa; phylum Arthropoda; class Insecta; order Hymenoptera; family Megastigmidae; genus Megastigmus; species Megastigmus dorsalis. Next base: position 72,639 of record UELU01120677.1, on the reverse strand, counting down.
TCTGCCTCGGCCCCCGATGCGCGATATGCGTTACGTTGCCGTCGATGATGATGGGTGTATTCATTTTATTGGATGCAATTGTGTGTTGCGGGCATTAAAGGAGTCTTGGGTGTAGTGAAGATAAAGATGAAGAGGTCGAGTTTTTGAGTTTTCTCATATGGTTGATAATTGTCACTTTTAGGAGATGCGCCTTTGGTGCTACGAAGCGCATTTCTTGTAAAGAATGACGTGCCAAGGATTTACTTTATTACGCAGCAAGAGCTAAGAATGCAAAATTATTTCTTTCGCGATAATTAGAGGATTGTTCTTAAAGCTAATGATATTCAGTTTACACAGTACTATAGTAATTACTCTTTTTACCGAGCTTTTTACTTTATTATGTATATGTTTGAAATGAGAAGAATTGGTTTCCAAGTTACTCACATTTACGAACGTGTTGAATAACAACAATTTGTTTGCAAAGAAACTACTTTATTATTCGCGATGCTGTTTATTCTGATTATAAAGAATAATGCGTGCATAACAATAGTAAATGAAGTATTTACAATGTTTACATATTATGGATCTGCATTGGCATCAAGCAAAAGTATATATATTTCTACATCCCGTCGATGGCAATGTGACGTTTTCGATAATATATTGTTGTGCGTAGGAGCTCTTTCTTAAACTCGGTTTTCTTCGTTCTGCATTTAATCAATTCTTTTCTACAACGTAGTTTTTTCCGCGACGTAAAAGTTACTGCACCACGGTAAAATAAAATTTCAGAGCTAAGCCGTTGCTAAAAATGTGTCAAGTGATAGTTTGATTTTAAATTTGAGATTCTATATGAGAGTCCAGTTTACATCATCCTAATTGTTAAATCAATCTATTATTCAAATCAATACACAGTCATAATGAGAGTTCGACCTACGCGTCAATAAGAAAAATGCCATAATCTATTCTTAGCTTTCAGCTTATTCTATATTCGCTATATCGTTGATATGAAATATTTCTTTTGTATCAACCAATTTTCTTTTAGACTTATATGAAACATGAAATCGCACTAATTAAACGATTTTCTCAAATACATATTAAGATATCACCATTATGTACGGGTATGAATAATAGTATATTACACACCTTGGGAGGAAAAGTAAGAATGGTTTCAGATCGCATGTAAATTGTCACCCGAGCCGAAGCCGAATTCTTATTTACTTCCCATGGTGTGTATACTATTTTTTGCCTAGCGAGGACGAAATTGCAACTGTCTCAAACCGGCCTCGGGAGAGAAAGTGGCACTTTCGGCACTTTCAATCAACTTTGAGACTTTTATAGAATATCTCAGTACGAATATTTGCATCCCCCTTGTTTCAAACATCTTTAGAATGGAATAATCCACATTGTCATTTGCGATTTACGAACCTTGAACTCGGGCGGCATCTGTGCTCGTTCTCTGGCCTTCGATTGTTTCTCGCCGATGCCGTCGAACAGATGCTTGATCGCCCTGGGAATAATGCCGACGACGGTCTCGTCTATCTCGACGTCGAAGCCCGTGCCCATGGAGTAAGTCTTGCCCGATCCGGTCTGTCCGTAAGCGAATACGGTGGCGTTGTAGCCGTCGAGCGCACCCTCGACCAATCTGGCGACGCAGGTCTCGTAGATCGAGGACTGGTCCGAGTTCGTGTCGAAGACGTAGTCGTAGGTGAAGGCTTTGTCGGGACCGAGGAACACCTGGGGCTCGCCTGGCGGCACTTGCGTGCAGATCCGGCACATGTCGATCACCTCGCGCGCTACTTGCGGACGTATCCTGAAAGCAAATTGGGGGCTCTTTTATTCTCTGCGTGCGGTGCTTTGATGGGATTTTTGTATGAATGCCGACGGTTCAGCGCGTTTCGACGACCAAAACTTCGGAATCATTCGGTTCTGTTTTTTTTACTGTAATAAGGTGACGGCTTGTGAATAAAATAATATTATGTTTAGTCTATATTGGCCATATACCCATAATGTTATATTTAGTGCATTATAACTAAATCAAGATCATAAAACATCTTCTCATAACTTCACATCTTGTTTCTTACGAAATATAAATGCTATTGGCTACTATAAAAAGGGGAAAAATAGAAATAGAAAAGAGATAGAGAAAATAAAACAGTAGTTACTTTCATTATTAAAGCATAATCGTAATATTGAAATTAGGTTATTTCTATATAGGGATAATTTTATAGTGATTAATTTAATTTTATGTAATTCGATGTTCTGTTAAATATTGTGGCGTATCCTATATATGAATATATTTTACTTTAACTAAGTTCTTCAAGCAAATAAGCCATCGTTTAAATATATATTTTTATATAGGTACTTTGTTCCAAGATTCACTATAATTGTAGTCCTATTATGAGATATATTATAAATATTATTATCTTAATGGACTGATAAAACTGAAGTTCTCTGATTCACGACGAGTATTTACGTATATATATATATAATAATACTCATATGCAACATCATTTTCACGACCAGATAAGGCCGTAAGTGTAATTTTGACTGCACCATCTAAATATTATAGCTATTTTAACAGCGATTTCATGAGAATATGCGATGATGAATCCGTTTTGAAAGATGGTTAAAGTGAATTATTTTTACATGAAACTTAACGATGATTGAAGGCATTAAAATTCGTTATATCAAAAAGTGTGCGCTCCTTTTATTTTTGTAATGACTCACGGGAGTCAAGAAGTCGAGTTGCTCGAGGCAATAAATATAAACTCAAGTCATCTCCGGATGAGTGCGTTCAACTGTAACTTATACATGTACTACTTTTTTATAGACCTTCCAATAATATAGGAAATGTTCAGAGTAGAGAAATCATTATTTTTAGCGTTAATCATTTTTTAAGTTACAATTTGAAATGGTGCAGGTAATTTTTATCTTTCATAATTTTAAAGTCGCATATTATTTTAAGTTGTTTATTTAAAGTAAGGAATTTTTTTATATACCGATCATTACTTACATGTATTAAGAGTTATATACTGGATATACATAATATCAAGCCGCAACAACGTCATGACAATGAGAGATAAAAGAAATCTACGTATATAACAATTCCGTTAGTGCTATAGAAATGGGGATGGCCCTTGGGCATAATTCTACCTCTTTTACGCTGTCGGAATTCATTACGATTCTCCCCATTCCTACCTTTTTCTGCCTTTGTTAAGCTGACTAATATTGGAGATGTATTACAGAAAAGTATTAAGATAGGTAATAAAAATAGATAATATTTTTAAAATAAGCTTTGATTATAAGACGATGAGGTTGATTGCTTTCAATATGACGTAAAGGTTAAAAGTTAAGTTATGAAATATCAGGGAAAATCAATATTAAATTTGACGATAAGTAGTTCGTTATAGAATATATTTTTCAGTCGCAATATTGGATGGTGCAACGTTTTGAAACTTGTGTCTTGGATAATTAAAATCTGCTTTATACAACTTATTCGCTTGTTGGAAAATTGGTATCAATATTTTATTGTTATTGAAATTTAACAATCAGCGTTTGAAAGAAGTGTTTGAAAGGAAAAGTTTGAATGCAGTATAATCTTATCATTGTAGCCTCTTGAGAGTACAACAAAATAAGCGTACAATTATATTTAAGATAACATTGAAAGCATTTGTGCTTTCATAGATAACTCATCTATAATAAATGTGAATTGCAATAACTGTTAAGTGACATATAAAAAGTAATTAATTTTATTTCATAACAGTTTATACATCGTTAATATTAAATGGAAGAAATAAAATTTATATCAATGAAAAACATAGCAAAATAAATGAACTCTCTTTTTAATCCGTTTTCTTCTCATCATTTAGTATAGGATTTCACACATGTTAATTATTGAATTAACAGGTGATCAATGATTTGACGCTCACTTATCAATTGCCGTTTATGCAATTTTTTCCTCTTCTGCTTTTCGAAAATCTATTAGGTTGCACAACTTGTACATGCGCTCGTCTCATTCGGAATATCTTCTTAAACATGAAAATAAACGTTTACACACGGCATTAGCATAGATTGCATAACTGCCTAGCAGCGCGTCTGGAGTGCGAAAAAAAATATCATTTTTAAAAAAAATAACATCGACATTCGGCTCGGATACTATGCATAGCGAGGTCGGCAATGCCCGCACGTCTATTATACCTGCATATAAGAAAATAAAGCAATAAAAACGTAGCTGCAACAATTCAGCAAAAAGAAAAGGAACGAATGTGCAGTGTATATACAAACACAAATTATAAAGTGCACATATTCAATAAAAACAGGCATCCTCTGTGACGGAGTACAGGGATAGCGGGGCCCACCGTTCACTCGCCGCGCTAATAACATAAAATAAGATCATTATTATATATATATGCGCGCGCGCGCAACGTCGATAATCGCGGAATACGAGCGGAGCGATAATTAGGGCCTCGCGAGAATTATACACGCACATTTCCGGACGTCGTCGTCGTTGTCGTCGTCGTGTAGCGTGAAATCATGAATGAGCGGCTAGCGCGCACACATATATATATACACGTGTCTGTGTGTGTGTGTGTGAATATAAATATATACACCAGGCGGTCTTGCGTTGCATTATCAATGAGCGAGAAAGAGGAAGACGAAGGAAAAAAAAGAGGGAGAGAGAGAGAGAGAGAGGAGTAAATGCGACGAGGGAAAACCGGCTTCGGAAAGGCGCAAAGCGCGAGACTCTCGCGTGGGAGTAGTAGTATCGTATATGGTGTATGTCTGTGTGTGTGTACAAGAAGCGAGCGACTGCGGGCAAGAATGAGCTGTAGAGCGAGACGAGTGTTACTACACACTCGAGTTTTCGTAAGTGCACGTGTACACGTATATATTATACGTACACAGAGGAGCCGTTACACTGCACGGAGGGGCAAAAAAAAGACCGCTGTACCGGCCCGTGCATTTTCTTTTTTTAATTTTCTCCAGCAGCTCTCTCTCTCTCACTCTTTTTCGCGCTCGCGCACGACAAAGCGAGTCAAGGAGGAGAGCATGCTTTTGCGCTCGTTTCGAGTACACTGCAGGCGGCTGATGCAGCAGAGAGCCCCGGCGAAATCGCGAACGCGACACAGAGATAAAGACTCTCTCTCTCTCTCTTGCCGAGGGAAAAGTGTGCGAGCGAGAGAGGAGAGAGAGAAAACGTTGACGGATGGCTCGGAGTTGTGTGGAAGACAGATGCAGCCGCGCTGCGCTGTTGCTCCGCCGTTTGATTGATTCGTTCATTTGCCTTCGCTTTTTTCTTAGTCTGCGCGCGCGGCGATGACTTTGCAGGTTTTTTTTTTATTTATACCCCGCATGCTCTTTTGACAGCCGCGATGGGGCTTGGTATTAAAATTGCTTAATTAGGTGGGAAAGAGCTTGGTTTGGGAGTCGAACGCGTTTTGAGCGGCATCGCGAGTTAAAAATATATGGTGATCGAGTGGAGTAATGAGCTGGCGGAGAAATCGATAGTGTGAGCAATTCGTTTAATTGTCGTATGAATTGTTGCCTCGTTAAGGAGTGGACGCTTGTACACTGCCAATGATCGAAATATCGTTGTCAAGCATTTATAGAGGGAAACTTATTGACGGTGGAAAGTATTGTAAAACTCGTATGCTGTTTTATAGATTTTCGATTATGTTAAAATAGAAATTGTAAAATTTATGCGATAAAGTATACTGTAGTTTAAACTAGATGACTGGTTCAGGAGAAATTATGAAAAGTGTACTTATAGTAGGAAATGATAGTGTACAAATATAATAAAATTGAGCGGACCTTGTAAGTCATTTGAAAGTGACATTTCTACGAAAAGTTTTGATATGTTGGTTCTAAAGTATTTACATTCATTTATTTAAGAAAATGGATGAATTATAAATTATCTAACTATACGTAACTTAATGAATAAAAATATTATGAGTGACAAGTTTCTTTGAATTCATAAATATGTAATAACCACAAAACTTGTGCGGTGAAAATGCAATTACTATATATATATATAAAATCGATGAAAAAAAAAGATTCAGTTAAGTAAGATTTATTGCAGTATACTATTCAATATGCTCAACAAAATAATTATTAATTATAAAATCGATTGAGATGAATGAAATGTTAAAACCGGTAACTTTTTCTCCTAGAACTATAACGAGAAACTAAATATGCTGAAAGGAAATACCGGAATGCCATTGAGTAATAAAGTTTCTATATTACAGCAAAGTAAATTGCATAGCTGAGTGATTTAATATAAAGATAATATACTGGTCTCTGATTCAAGCGCAGACAGAACGGCTACTAATTGATTTTTTTTCGTTTAATCAAGTCGCATTTTTCCAGTAATTAACTATAGTTTGGTACTGTTCTTAAAAAATTCATGCAAAGTATCAGAATTTTCATTAAATATTAAGTCATGTGTAATTTTCGGTTAACTTGTAACTCTTGCTATAGCATTCTTGTTCCTAGAAAGGTGTGCAATTTAGTTCTTCGAGGAGGAAGTTTGTTTGGTGCTGACAAATACACGTGGTAAACGTTAACTTTGTACAGAAATCGATAGTACAGATGAATTATGAAGAAGAGCTTTAAAAATTGGCGAGCTCAGTTGGCATGTCTCGGCGAATTTTAAAAGGATGTCATCGATTTTTTTAAAAATACTTATGTAAAGAAATGATAAAAGAATGAAAGATAATGCTTTATTTATCTCCTTAAAATTAGCTCAATAACATAAAAATTTATTTACAAATATTTACACCATGTAACATAATGTAATAAACCAATACATTTATATTTATGCCTATTTCTTCAAGCAAATAACGTATACACAATTGCCGATGAATTGTTATATTAAGCTTTTATTAGAAAACGGTTACCGAACAAATGAGTGTGCACAAAGCACTTTTTCAGTGAAAACAAAAAACATTATACCCAGCAGCACTTCCTCAATACCTACACACAGGCAACAAAGCCTCGCGCAGAAACTTTCAAAGCTCCCTATATACGCATACACTCGCAAGCCAAAAATTTCGCACAATCCAACAACATCCCGGCGTCCCAAGCAGAGAACGCGAGAAACTCCTAAAAAGAACGTTTACAGCTTTCGAGCGTTACGCAGCAGCAGCCTCCGCAAGAACAATACGCTCTCGGTCGCAGATTTAAACGAGGCCCACCAGATAGACTATACAAGTATCGAAAGGACAAGTGTCGAGAGCTCTGCTGGTGAGAGAGAGAGAGAGAGAGAGAGACTGATATTGTCGCGCGCGCGATGAACGCCTACGCACCTGCGAGAGCCGGTTTGTAAAAGCGTCGTATTACGTGCGCCTAATACAAACAGCTTATATAGCATGTGTAAGAGAAAAAGAAGAAGAGGTGAGCGCTGTCGGTTCGGATGCGCTCGTGTGCTATATAAGTATGCCTAAGGATATACATGAATGGCACTTGGGTATGGCAGACGCGATGCGTCCGGCTATAGACCTTCGTAAGACCTTTAGTTGCCGTGCGGAGTTGGCGGCGGTGGCGACAGCGGCGGTTCCAACTCCTTTGCGGACTTGTGTCTTGTGGATATGTATAGGTACACGGGATGTTTCACGTCGATATACTTGAATTATGCTTGGTTCGAACCTTCTTTTTCTTAGTCTATTCGAAGCTTTGAATTTGAAGCCGAGAGATTCATCAACATAAGCGCAGATTGTAAAATTTTAAGTTTATAACAAAAATTTCATATATCAATAAAACTATGATTTTGTAAGTATGATTTTAGAATTTATGTCGCAAAGGAATTAATTCATGCGCTACTCATATGCGTGTACATGTTGAAAATATGTTAAACAGGACTGATCTTTAGTTAAAGTATCAATTAGGAGTCCGAGGATTAGCTATTTACATTTTTCAGCACTATCGTAATACTGTGACAGATGTTTTCAATCAAGCCAGTAATGAATCATTGTATGTAGACATAGTATAGTGTCGACTACAATACAACTAAACCGAGGCATCAACAATTCTAGATTTATATTTGACCGAGCGATCGCTTGACATAGAAAATCCCGTATGTATAGATCGATGCGACGATGTGAATAAGCGTATTTAATCGAATTAACGGCGATTATCCGGTGGTAAGGTATCGCGAACGAAGTGATGCGGCTTTAGTATAAATATATCGACGCTCGCTTGATTTATACGCGCGAATTAGAAATGTTAATGTTTTGATGCCTCCTTTTTTCTCTTCTTCTTTCTATTATATCACCGACTGTGTGTATGTGTGTGTAAGCGCATATGCGCAGCCTAATCCTGCGAGCGATTGTTTTGATTTAGTTGTCAGCTGTGGTGTTTATACATGTGGGTTGACGCGGAATTTTTCATTGAGAAACGCGATACCACCTTTTTTTTACGAACTACTTCCGTTGCTAATCGAGCTTTTATAGCTGCGTGTAACCTAGAAAGTGGTGAATTATGTCGCTTGATAATGTTGAGATACGCGTTGGAGTTTTTATATAGTTACACTTTTTTCTCTTGCCTATAAGATGCGAATAAGGGATTTTATTGGTAATATACTTGGAAGGCATTGTAAAAAATTATTTCATCAAATTCAATTGGGGCAACGACGTATTTGTTCATGTATCAAAATATAACCGAATCACTACTGAAATTTATATTATGTGTTATTTGGTTTAATGAATGCTTACATGATAAGACCTTGACCAGAAATTAATATTATGCCGATATTATAAAACAATTACGCAATTCCTGTAATATTACACTATAGTATTTTGTATAATACATTTTTTATTTTACGTTCAGTATATATTAATTCAGTTAAAGCTTCATTTTCTAATCGTCTTAGTGCAGTATTATCCTGTCCAAAGGATAATCCTATACCGACTCAAAGGGATTTTTCTTCTGAGACGAAGGAAAGATTTGCGCATAACAGGATTACAATAATGGACAATACTCTCATATATTTTCCGAGATTTGAAATTCCGAACTACAGACGTTTTGTTGCGAGTGTTCATGAAATGCATATTTTATATAAATATATACGGTTTTATGAGAACGCTGCGAAACCTCCGAGTTTATTATTCGATCTTTGCTATGTACGAAAGCCTTCATCTGAAGGATTTCGAAGAATTAGGAAAAGCCCTTGGCTCTTGCTCACATTTTATCGATTTATTCAAATAAGAGGAAATGATTCATATTGATCATTTGAATTGTTTCACGGTTACGATATGTTTTCAAAGAGAAAATTTAATTGCTCGAAATGAAGTGCACAGATCACTTTGATTGCATTCTAGATATAACGCTGGAATTGTAGCCGAGAGTAACTCAGGGCTTCGGAATTTATAATAAATTTATAATTTATTATCAGGAGGCTGACACATTGAATAAAGCCAAATGTGCGTTTCTAATCATATGTTTGAATGTTAAAACGGCTCAAATAATCAGAATCCTTCACTTTCAGTTTGCCATTCCCTGATTTATTTCACAATTTACGAGTTGTATATTTTTGAATGTATTTCTATTCGTATATTGATAATATACAGCGGATAAATTTCCATTCTAAATAGACTGCATGTCTACTCTAGTAACAGATAATGTCTATTTAGTATGCATACTGGAATTCATCAATTGACATTTTTTTGAGTGGACAGATATTATTTAAAGTGATTGAAAGATTTACGACAGCTAAAAAATACTCTTATTTTTATTGATATATTCAATTATATGGACCATAATAGGGATATAAAAAATCCATATTGTATATACTGAGAGTGTACTTTCTACGCTTAGCCGCAGTAGCTCAATAATTTAAAAACCGTCGTCACAACCTTTTGCTTAATTTGTACCCAACTTAAGAAAAGAAGGAAACTTTCAATTCAGCCCCACATATTTCTTTTTCAAAGTTGATTCAAGCGTTTAACCGCGTAATCAGGTCATTTATCCATTTAAACGTGAATTTAAAAAAGAATCAGCCTCTCAACGTAATACACGTGTAAAATTTTTTTCCGTTCCATTCGAGCACAAAAGAACGCACGAAATCGCAAAGAGAAATCCATCGCGTTTTAAAGTTCCCGAGCAAGTCTATCCTAATCCTAAAGATCTCGAAAACGTTTGGAAACTGTTCGTGACCTAGACGGAAGGACCCAAGAGGTCATAAAACTTTCTAAACCTTCCGTGTCCTCCTCGCCAATTATATCGCGCCCGACGCTCGAACGCAAAAATTCCGTCTCCCTCGTAAATCATATAATAAATTCCCTCTCACTCTATCCGCCACAAATGATCATCCGCCAGTCGAATAATGCAATTTTTCTCCGGGTGCGCAGTGGCAGAACGGTACATATACGTACCGTCTACGTGCGCAGAAACAGTCGAATAAATCTTTTTGTGTGCAACGATGCGCTCGCAAAGATTATTTCGTTGTCTAAGAAATTATAAATAATTGCATAACGTGTTGACTTCGTGTCTCTCCCGGCGATAAATAAGGCGCGAAAACTTCAAACGTTCGCCTTGTGTCTCTCTTCGAAGACGCTTGCTTTATCTACACCCGCTCTCTCATTGATTTTTTTCTCGTTTTTGTTCGCTCCTCGGTTCGCTCGATATCTCGCCAATTAGAAAATTAACGAAAAAAAGGCCATATATGTACGCAAACGTTTCGCAACGATATATATGCCCTGGCAACTGCGATGTATGCACGTCAAAACTTTCAGCTCTCGATATACCTCCGGCTGCACCGTTACGCTTCGATGAATAATCACCCGTCCTCCTCTTCTCCGGCTAAAAGAATTATCCATTATTCATCCGGGCCCCGATAAGATCCCGTCGAAAAGTGCTTCCCCCGCACCGACCAATTACACAGAAGAAACAACAAAAACCAAAGCCACCGCGACTGTGCACGCACTGATCTCACTGTCTCGCCTTAAAACCGTAGCAGTAAAAGCGCATAATAAATCATCGCGCACGCGTGTGTCCGAGTGCACACACACATATATAGGCATGTATATAAAAGTCCACGGATCGGCGATTCGTCTAATTAAAGGGCCAGACGAGTTCAGCGGTCCGCGTTAAAAAAAAAAAACACAGCACACCGCCACGAACTCGCATGCAATCGATAACTTTCACGCGATTGCGAAAATCTGCGTGTATATGTGTGTGGGTATGTGTAACGAAACTCGCGGACATTCCAGGGATACGTCGAATATGTGGTCTGGCGAAGGAAAAGGAGAGCGTCGGATATGATCTACACAATGCGGGCGAGTGTATTATATATGTATGGTGCAGCTGAGAGGATCTTGGCTCTCTCGTCACTTTCTTGCCTCCCACGCGCGTGCGACCTCGAAAAAATCTTCCTTCCCGCGGACATTACGGCCAACGGGAGATCGAGAGAGCGGGAAATATGCAGGGAAACGCGACTGTGATATCCTGCTTTTTTTTCTCTTTCTCTCTCTCGAGCGTAGGTGATCGCTTTTTTTTCATGCTCGCGCGCGAATCATCGTATCGGAGCAAATTGAAAGAGAATATTTGCGCGCACGGGGAGAGCTGCGTTTCGTTTTTGCGCCGCGGGAGATTGTTATTAATTTACTGTATCGGCGCGAAACTTGTTTCTGATTACGTTCTTTATGAAAATTGAGAGGAAGCTGAGCGTGAAGTAAAAACACGTACCGCTGAAGTTTACGGTTTCCGCGAGGCTCTTATTGTGAATATTGTAAGAAAAAAAATGGATCTCGCGATTTTACTGTTACATTATAAGCATATGAAAGATAAGGAATTAATTAGCTTCTGTAATCGTATTTTTTATTATTTCGAAAGATTTATTTGATGTGTTGAAAACGGTGTGTAACTTATACGTCCCTGCATATAGTTACAAGAAAAGGTTGGTCAGAAATTATGAAAGATTTTTTGTATTATTTAAGTACCAAACAGTCGTTCAAGAATTGCGTGCATTATATAAATAAAACAAGGATTCATTCAGGATATTCACGAGCTATCGTGCAATCAGTTCGAAAATCTTCAATTAAAAATATCGCGTTGACATCGGATCATTGTTCGCCGCAAATTATTTAGTTATTCTTCATATGCGATAGAGTGAATCACCGCTGGAATTTAATTAAAAAATGCTAATTCAATATTGGTATATGGTCAATCGACGAAATATTCCCCCATTCTGTCAACAATTCATTCTCGATTAACGAAAAAAACTGATGCGATGCATTCAGTTGGTTCCAGCGAGCGCAGCAAGCAAATCGGAGCAGCTCGAAACTATAACAGCCTTAAAAAGCAAAGACTCCAAAATCAATTGACGACAATTCGCTCGCAACGCAGACACACATATATACAAAAGACAGAATAAAACAGTGCTATGTGGCGACTGCTCGACATCTCAAAACGAGAACCCATATACCACACGTAAAAGTTTAATCGAAGAGTGTTAGTGTACAGTGTGTGTGTATGTGTATATGTCGCGTCCGCGCTAAAAGGGTGTAACTATAACAAGACGTACAGACGACTCCTCGCGCTCAACGCTCTGTAAGATGATCGAAAATAGCGATTTGCACTTGGTCATGTGTGTGTGTGTATATATACATATATATATATCGGAGCGCGTGTGGCAAGTATAGTATTATATAGATAATGTGTACTCACCGCACTGCGACGCGCACGCTGGAATCGTCGGCCATCTCTCTTGCTCCTAGTACTGCTATAATGGGTAGTACTCGTGGTTCTGCTTTTTTGCTTCTCCTCTGTTTTGCTTCTCTCTCACACACACTCGCGTGCACTCGCGTGTATAAAATACCGTACACACGGCCAATCTATAACGAATTCTCGAGGTAGTGATGCGGAGCTATGAGACATATAGGAGCGATTTGGAATCTCTCTTCTAAACAATACGATCCACAGTCAAGTTTTGTTGTGAGATGCGTTTATGCGTTGTGCGTGTACGTGTGTGTGTGTGTGTGTGTGTGTGTGTGTCGGTGTGTATGTGTCGGTTGCTCTACCTCCGCGTACTAATGATTAAGTACTTATGCCTCCCTTATATTATACTGTACTAGTTTCCTTCAGTCTTCTTCGGCGATGTTTTTTTATTTTCTCTTGTTCCTCCTAGGGTAGGAGTAGCGATTGTCGTCTATCGCGGCGGCTTCGCATTTCTGCGCTCTGCACCGCGATTACCCGGTGATGTCACGCGTTCGCTGCTGCTGCTGCTCTTGCTATTGCCGCTGATCTTCGCTGCATGTCTTCCCCGGAGATATATAACCCTGAGCGAGCTGAGATAGAGCGGGAGAGGCTAGGCTACACTCTATATATATATATTTATAGCCACACACACTCTGCACCGTGTCTCTGAGCCTATCCTTCTCGCGGAGGGTCGATGCGAGGAGTGATTCGTCTCGCGCGTCGTCGGTTGTAGATCGAACGAGCGAGAGAAAGAGAGAGAGAGAGAAAGACAGCGAGTTTTCGCGCAGCTGGCCAAGGACTGGCACGCCACCAGTCAGAGAGCCCACCGAACGCGCTAGTGCTTCTATGATCGGCGCCTTCTGCAGCCGCGCGCTGCTAATGCCTGCGCGCCTGCCTCTCTGGTCCCCCCTCTCTCAATACTCGCGAGCCTACGCGCGGAGAGCCCCGTATATGGCAGACATCTTTCGGGGCCTTTTTTCCCTCTCGCTTTGACTGCTCACACTTCTGAATGCTGGTGTGTGTTTGTGTGTGTGTGTGTGACTGGTCTGAGTCTGAACTCTGAGTTGCTGACGAGTGACGAAGAGGAGACTGGAGACTGGAGACTGGAGACTGGAGAGAGAGAGAGAGAAGGATTTTGAAAGAGATGAGATATTATATAGGGATATTACACGTGTGGCTGGAGAGGCCGAGAGGGATCAGTGATGCACTGATGATACACTAGTCGCGACATCTCGCGACGTTCGAAGCGCTTTTTATTTGTATATATCCATTGTTGGACAAGCTTTCGAACTTTTTTGCAATTTTTTTGTAACAATGTAGACAATTGTTTTTTTTAATTACTCTTGATTGTGACGGATGCAAAAAGTACAAAGTTTGCATATGAACTTAGTATGTACATATGCATATTAGCAAAATGTTCTCGACGCTAATCGATGTTTTTTGGAGAAATGTGATACCTTATATAATACATTTAAGTAATTCATTTTTTAAATTAGTTATTTGTGTATTTCACTATTGTAAAGATGGAAAATCGAAAAATTCGAATCTATTCAATTTAGAATCGAATATCATACTAAAAATTCATTATTATTAAATTAATATTTAATAATATACAATTCAATGCATATACGAACTCAGTATAGATACATATTTTTTAAATGATTCAGTACCAGTTTTCCAATTGATATTTTCTATTAGCTTTGAAACTTTAGCAAAAACTTTACGAGAGAACGATTCTTTCACAATATACTGTAAGTCATTTGAAAGCAAATCGTTAAAACGTTCAGGAAACGATTTGAAAAACAATTAAAGCGTTCCATTTAATGCTACATTGTAAAATCTGCAACTAAAATTTTATGCAGTTTATAAATAACGCTTGAAGTGTCCTCTAGATGATATAAGAATTTTATAGGGATTTTTTAAATAGAGCATTTTTATGGAAATTCGCAGCGGTTTTTTGGCATTTTTTTAATTGATAAAAATATTTTACAAATCAATTATGTTATACAATTTTTAGTTTTCAAACTTTAAAATTTTTCAACTGTAAGGATCAATTTTTTTGTGAAATTTTTTTAATTTAGTGCAATTCCCTCATACTAATAAATTAGTTTTGGAATACTCATAAATAGTTTACTGATAGAAAGATTTAAATTGAAGAATTTAAATTTATCAATTAAAATAGTAAAAATATTTAATAGTAATTTTTTCGTAGGATAATAATCTTATTTAAAAGTAATACAATAAGTAATAACATGTTGATACAATATTGTTTTACTCACATTATAAATTAAAAAAGTCAAATTAATAACTCATTTAAATCCAATACTGAATATAATATTACATATAATCATTTTTAAGAAAGTATTATACTTGTACACTTGAAAGTGAATCATGTGCAATATAATTAATAAATGCAAAATTTATTGGCCTTAAAGATGTAATTAACAAATTTATTTACTAGTCACAAATCACAAATTTAGTAAGAAATAATTTTCCATGATTTAGCCTTACAAATTACAAGAAAATACATACTTCAAATGAAGAATTTGTTACAAATACAAATGCATCATATTAAAATTAATCAGATCCATTGTTTGTCGTAATTTATCATCTTGTTGCATATTGTCATACCATCTTGATACATGCACATGTTCAGCTTTTTCTTGTGGAGTCAGTCTTAGCTGTAATAAACAAATATTATTAAATAATTATTTCAATAACTGCTTACATTGTTATTTTTAAAGCTCACCATAATTGCGTGTAAAGCATAATACAAAGTAGCATCTGCAATAGTCTTTTTGGTTCCGGAAACATAAGTACTCATTTTTAATACGGTATTCAGTTCCTGAAAGATATATATTATAATATTTTTTAAGTAAAGGGTTATTATTTATAAATAAAAAATATTTTATTTAAAAAAAATACCTTCAAGACTCGTTTTTCATTGATTGAATTATCTGCGTAATTAACACAAAGTACTGCATACTCTAGCCATTGTCGTGTCAGTGCTTGTGTCACAGAATCATCCCCAAGTATGGCAGGGTATTTAGAATTTTTTACGAGAGCTTGAACAATTGTACTAAATCCTTCGGTGCTTTGATTTTTTATTAAATCATCTGTAGCTAAGGTCTGTAGATAAAAAATGACTGGTTAGTTAAGAAAAATTTAATCATAAATTTGAGAAAGCAATAGATTATTGATTTTGTTTAAAAATCTTAAAATTTTATTGCATAGAAATTGATTTGTATAAAAAATATTGAAATATTAATGTCATGATCAATAAACTGTATAAATTTATTCTTAAAAGAAAAATTTCAAAATGTTTTTATTAAATATTTCTAACGATAAATTTTATTGTGAAGCTGTAAACATGAACTTTTTTATTCACAGTATAAAATACGAAATTTATAGTTTTGCATTGAAAGTATAATTTAAAGTAAATTAATATATCCTATTTTAATTGTTGAATACAATAAAAGTTATTCACAAATAATAATAGACTTAGTATTCAAATTTTTCTTTTTATAAAGTTAAAATGAAAACATTGTGACAATTATTTCAGTATCTATTACGTAGCATAGCTTAGAGAATTATAATCCAGCACAAATTTAAAAATTCCTTGCTACACTGTTTACAAGAGCTTTTAAGACAAATGAAATTAAACTTCATCGAATTACAGAAATCGGAGCAAAGTCTTGGTTGTAAAATTTCATCATAAGAAAATCTCTACTTACATTATTTTCGGAAACGTAAAGTTTCCCTGGCGATACGTCCAAATACTGTGAAATTCTTTGTACACATTCTATATTACACAGAACCATTTTTGCGGAAGGGAAAAATAATAAAGGCTATGAGAACGCAAGTATCGTACAAGACGCGCGTCGCGCACGATGTGTATTTTCTTCCACACCCTAGCCTAGCTTATACTTACGGCCTTACGGGTGTTTGAAGGTTATGGTTATGCGAGAGAATGTTTGCGTCTGAGCATAAATAACGCTTTGATTGGCTGGGGAATTACGCCATCTTCGTGTTTCAACGAATTGACGTTTTGAAAAACCATCGTGACTTGAAAACAGCTGTGCGCTTTCTGTTTATATTTTCGCCGGTACCACGCAATATGGGCTCCGTTTTGTATTGCTTTGCAGGAATTTCAGGTTAAAAGTCAATGCCTACTATGTATAGATTATGATGTTAACCTTATATTAAGCAATAAGTTATTGTTTTAAACTTCTTCGACGACGATGTTTTGTAGGTGGAAAAAATTTATTCATTCTGGTGCACGTATGTGCAGTAGATTTGAATGGATAACTCCAAATGGAACTAATACTAATATAGTTGTATATAATCCTATAACAAAAAGTAAAACACCTCTGATTTTAAAAAATAATAATGTTGCGACATGGTATATGTGTGGACCAACAGTTTATGATTCTGCTCACATTGGACATGCTTGGTACTTGATCTGATATATCTTCTTATATACAATATTTACAATTCTTTCTTGATGTTTAATGACTTTATGGTTTCAGTACATATGTCAAATTTGATATAATACGTCGAATATTGTCAGAGTTTTTTGATATTAATGTTGTCTTAGCAATGGGACTGACAGATATCGATGATAAAATAATTAAACGATCAAATGAATCTGGCAAAAGTTTTCAAAGCCTTACTCAGCATTATGAAGATGAATTTTTCTCAGATATGGATTCTTTGAATGTTTTGAGGCCATTTATTACTTGCAAAGTTACCAATTATATACCAGAAATTATTGATTTTGTTAAAAAAATTGTAGATCAAAACAGGGCCTATGCAGGAAAAGACGGTAGTCATAATATTATATTAAATAAATATTAAAATAATAAGATTTAAACTATATTTTTTTTATTAGGCTCTATATTTTTTGATACTTCTACTTATTCCAATTATGGGAAATTGGATCGTCCAACATTACAAGAATCCCATCCAGATAAAAAATCGTCACTGGATTTTGCTTTATGGAAAGCTTCAAAAGAAAATGAACCATTTTGGGAAAGTCCTTGGGGTCGAGGTAGACCTGGATGGCATATAGAATGCAGTGCCATTGCGAGGTAAAAATATACCAGGCAATAATCCTCTTTTATTTGTAAATAAAATGACTAACTCAAATTTATTTGATTGATATAAAAAAATTTTTTCTTTCTTACCAGTGCAGTTTTAGGAAATAATATCGATATACACAGTGGAGGAATAGATTTAGCATTTCCACATCATGAAAATGAAGAAGCTCAATCTTGTTCATATCATAACGTTGATCAGTGGATTAATTATTGGCTACACACTGGACATTTACATTTAGAAGGAGATACAAAAATGTCAAAGAGTTTACAAAACACAATTAGTATACCTAGCTTATTGGAGACTTATACATCAAATCAATTCAGAATGTTCTGTCTCCTTAGTCATTATAGAAAAAGTAATGTATTACACAAAAAATTATTCGAAAAATTATATTTAAATTTTATTTAACTGTTATATTTTTAGATGTTACATTTTCTAAGGAACTAATTTCAAATGCAGTTACTGTTGTTAACAAGATTGATTATTTTTTGAGTGACTGTAATGATTATGTTTTTGGTAAACTTGATAGCGGAAACATAGATAGTGTTGAATTATTAAGAGTGAGTTACTATTATTTTCGGAATATAAAATTCACATGTAAAATATTCTTGAATCTCATTTTTTTAGTGTTTAGAAGAGACTAGAAACAACATAAATATTGCTCTTGCAGATGATTTTAACACTCCAAAAGTTGTGAAAGCTATTTCAAATTTAATTTTTGTTGGTAACAAAATGCTTAAAGACAAAAAGGTACTTTTAAAAATACTTATTATTACAAAATGTTTTTAATTCAAATTAAAATTTTATCTGTTGTATTTGTAGACACTAACAGTAGCACGAAATGCAGATAGTGTTGCTGCAGTATCAAATTATTTGCAATCTACAATTTCTAAACTAGGCATATCACAGTCAACAATAGCAAAAGAAACACATGATATTTCTAAGATTTTAGATATTTTAGTTCAATTTAGAAATGATGTTAGAAATAAAGCTTTACAAAGTAGTACCAAGGATATTGAAT
This sequence comes from Megastigmus dorsalis, assembly GCA_900490025.1. NCBI lineage: Eukaryota > Metazoa > Arthropoda > Insecta > Hymenoptera > Megastigmidae > Megastigmus > Megastigmus dorsalis. The sequence continues at coordinate 53,852 of UELU01120677.1, read as the reverse complement.
CTTTGAAGGCTTGTGATAATATAAGAAAAAGTTTATCTGATTGTGGTGTTGATATAAGGGTAAGAAAAATCAATGTATTATATTTTCTAAATTAAATCTCTTCTGAGTTAGTAAATAGCAATTTTTTATTCTAGGATAAACAAAATGTTTCTTCTTGGACATTAAGAGCAAAGTAAAAAATTGTTTTTTTTTTTTTGTAATATATATGTAAATAAAGTTTCTTATTATACAAAATATAAATTTAACTTAATTCTCATTTTCTTCTGTAACTTTTAGTTTTTTAACACTGTTGTCTTCTGTACTTAAACTTTTTCTTTTCTTTTCGAGCTTTCGTTCTGTCAAACTTTTGCGTAAACCTTTCATTTTCCTTGTCTGTATGGTATTTAATTTTTGAGCACCCACATGTACCCTAGCAAGAGTCTTTCCTAAACCATCTTCACTAATATTCTTCTTCTTCTTTATCTGGAAAAAGCAATAGTCATTTAAGTTAGGAAATCTTTTTACTTTTTACAAATTTATCAATTAATTTTTTTTAGGACTTAAGTTTACCTTTAATTCCTTAGGTCTCTTACAAGCTTGCTTGAAAAGATCTTCAGTGGCGAGTTTTGTTCTTCTAACTCGAAGATCCATACGTGGACCAATTTCTACCAATTCAATTCTTGGTATTCTGGTACCTGATTTTTTTAACTGTACTCTAAAAGAATGAGATTAATTAAAATTATTGTGATCTGAATTAAATTCTAAGTTTACACTTTAAATTTTAAGGATACATACTTGTAGCTTCTAAAAAGTATACAATTATCATGTGCTGTGAAACTTAGAACATGTTCTAATCCTTGTAGTCTTATTTGTTGAACTGTTTCTCTTTGAAACATGTCAACTAGCAGATTACGAATCCTTCCATACTCATAATTATTTTCAAAAAGTTCTCCTTGAAAAACTAACATAGGTTTAATACCACTAGAAATCTTTTCTTGTTTAAAGTTCTGTAAACATGTGTAGTTTTCTAATCCAAATTCTACTATATCCATGATAGTGTGTTCAAACAATCGACCCATTACAATATTATTTGGTCGTTTTTTAGAATTTGATACTAGCATAAAAAGAGAAGCATTTAATTTTCTACCAAAATTTTCAAGTGGCGTTGGATCTTCAAATGGATGTATTTCATTTCTTTTCTGTAGTATTTGCCCATCTGGTTTTTTTAAATTATACTGAAAAAAAGACAAACAGTTATAACGAGTAACTTATTTAACAACAAAAATATAGATGATATACTTACGAAATCTTTTATACAACTTAACAAAATAGGCGTTGTTTTTGTTCCTTTAACAAAAAACGTTTTTTTAGCATCTTCGATTATTTGCGGTTCTCTTTTTAAAATAGCCTTTTTTCCTTTATGTGTCTTGGGCTTTCTAAAAATTTATTAATATATACGTAAAAAAAATCATTATTGACAATTATTGAGGTTAGAGTTACAGTAAACATAATTATACTTACATAACTCGTTCTATCACAGGCATTTTTGGAGTTTATTATTTATATTATAATCGTATGTATTTTATTCTCTTTTCTTTTCAAAATCCTTAATACTAAATATTATTTATTTCATTTTAAAGTTTAGACGTGGTCGATATGACAAGTCGAAGATAATCAATGGAAAATGCACGTGGATTGTGCATTATTATTTTTCTATTGGCTACAATGCTTGGTTAGACATGTAACTCATGTAAGGTTGGTATTAGTGGTTAAATTGCCCGGTTTCAAAAGTGCAACCGTTACATATTTTAGTAAGGTTATGATTTTGTATTTATATATTTATGTGTAAACAGATAAATCAATTTTATGATGAGTTGTATAAAATTTGTAAGTATTTATAAATTTTAATTGAGTAAAGAAAAATATTTTTTATTTTAAATTTATTCTCATAAGGATACTCTTACTCTTCTTATTATTTAATAATATTTAAAATAAATATAAATCCTGTGAATATTTTAATACTTACAGCCTAGTTCGAAAAACGATATATCAAAAACATCAAGTAAAGAAAAAATTGAAGACCTTACTGTGGCAAGCACTCGATTAATGTTAATTGCTGACCAAGTGTTTGGACAGGGTAAATGGAGCCATGCAATCACCAACCAAACTCTTGGTATGGACTGCTTTCAGGAAATAGTTAAAGTTAAAAGAGTGTTTATTGTAATAAAAGCTGTATATTTTAGATTTCATTGATTATGTAGCAGGCAAATATCAAGCAGGTTGTGCTACTATTGTTAAAGTTCAACTCAAGGATGGAATATTTCATGAAGATATGGGGTATGCTTATGCTGAAGGTTCATCAAAAGCATCAGCTATTCAAAAAGTTAGAATAGTAAGTATATGAAATGTAAAATTTAAATATTTTTTTAAGTATATAATAATGTTTCTAACATGATATTAATTGTAGGGTTCTTTTAATAGTGGTTTGAAGAAAACATTAATGTATTTTGGAAATGAAGTTACATGTAAAATTAATAGTTTATCTAGTCGTCCAAGCAGTCCTATACCAGTAGAACCTGCTGCAAATAAATTTCTTCAAATTGAAGCAAGTACTTCTTCTGTGCCTAATAAAGTTGGTAAGTGAAATTTGTGAAAATAGTATATATTTCATCGAAAATCTTAATTTATTTGCATATTTTACAGTTGAAGAGCCATTTGCTGAAAGTATTCCACTATCTCAAGCTGATGCATTAATGGACATTGTAGATCTTGATCAAGTGTTCAGTAAATATCAAAAAGTAAATCCTGTCAATAATGTCCAAGTGAAAACAGATGTACCTAAATTAGTTGTATCTACAGGTATGAGAAAGATTACAGTTTAAAAAAATTTCACACATCATCGTATATAATTAATTAACTGGATTTTAATAGGTAAAACAGATAAGGAAATGAAGTCTAATAATGAAAATAATATAAAAAATGAAGTAAAAGTTGATGTACCTAAAATAATTGCTCCTACTGCAGGTATATCTACAATAAATAATAATTTAAAATCATAATGAATTTACACAAATATTTCTTTATAGGAGTTAAAAATTCGAATAATGTAGATAAAAAATCTGACATTATCAGTGAAAAGAAGAAAGATAATAAAATAGAGATACCAAAAGCTGTTGTATCCACAGGTATTAAAACGATTTGTATTTGACTTCATTATTATAGTCATTATAAACCCTGCAATTTGCATAATCTTATTTATTTTTTAATAGTTATGACTGAAGAAGAAATGAGACTGGAGAGAAAACGTAAACAGAGAGAAATGCAGGAAGAATTCAAAAGAAAGGAAGAATATAAGAAAAAAGCCGGCGACGGTGCAAGTAAGCATTCGCATAATCCGAGATACTAATATATTTGTATATATTTATTTATATATTAAGTTATTCACTTGTTAATCAATTTATGTACATTTTAATGATTTTATTTCATTTTAACGGGGGAAATAACTTATAATAATTGTCTATCATAATTTTAAAGAATATTTTATCTAAATTTTATAAATATATATTTTTGAAAATATTATAAACGAACGATAACAACAAAAACATCACTGTTATACGGGAAAATGAATTATTTCTATTGTACAGTGTGGAAGTCTACACTATATGTCTACACTAAAGTTAAAATAAAAAAAGAATAAAACATGGCAAATTATTTTTTGATTGCGCGTGTGCCATCCCATAACTGAAAAGAAAGAGGGGGAGGAAATAAAAAAAAAAAGAAGGTAATGTAGAGTAACGAGAATGCGAGCCTGTGACAAACGAAGTTAAACAATGTTGCAACTCTCGCTGCTACACAGGAGCGTACATGCACTATGCACGCGTATATATACATGATGCCATGCAGACATCCACAAACGCGTAGTGGCGCGCATACATAGCATGCACACACGTCGTCCTATAGGCCTGTGTGTACGTATATAGTCGTGCGCTAAACGCCCACTTCATTGGTTTAAAAAGTCACTAACGAGCGCGTGTTTTAAAAATTCAAGTGGCTTGATAATTACAACGGCCCCTAAACGCCTTTTTTCTCTCTGTCTCTCTCTCGCGCGCTCCCTCTCTCCTTTTCGCTCTTTCACAGGTATACACACACGTATGCGAAATGCACGTGCGCCACATATGTGTATACATAATGAAACATGTGTAACACACCGCGAGGTCTGACGTCACGCGCGCGCAGAAAAGTCTACCCCTAGAAAAGTTTTTTCTACCCCTGCACAGCGCATTATGCCTCTACCATATCCGCATGTTATACGTTATATACATGAAATACTTCTAGCGTCCACACGCGGCTAAATAAACGAAAAATGAAAAAAAGGAAGTAAGTAGGCGATACGTATAAATGTATATATATACACGTGTACATTTCAGCTATGCACGCCTACGTCATCTCGTGCAGATTTTAAAAATAAAAACCTATCGTAGCGCGCGCACATATAGGCATATAGCGGGTTATGCGGTTTTTTTTTCCTCCTCTCAGCCTCGGCCCCCTCCCCTATTCCGCCTCCCTTTTTGTACGCGGGGCGACGTTTGTTTCGTGTATATATATATATATATATATGAGTCTGTGCACTGTGTACCGTTCGCGCGACCGGGTCACGTCGAGCTCTCCTCTCTCTCTCTCTCTCTCTTCTTTTTTTTTCTTTTTATTATTAATCGTGGACCGCCCCGCTCGCGTTAATGGGCATTGAACGACGGCTTTTTTCGCGCCCTCGCTGTACTCGCTCACTTCAATATATCGCCGACCGCAAGCGGCGCGTGGATATTTTATAATACTTGGCGGCGGTGGCGCTTATGGGAAAATGATGGACGAGTGCTGTTACGGCACTTTTATGATACTTTGGCGCTTTTTCGTCGCGGCGATCTGAGCGACGTGTTCTCTTTTTTTCTTTTCTTCTTTTTTTTTTCTCGCGATTCGGAAAAGTCACTTTCGCTCTAAAGATTGTTTTTGCCCGCGCTCCGCGGGCTTTGGATATTAAAGCCTGCCGCTCTACCCCTTAATGAAAACGCCCGGTTATGTATATGAATATATATATATATAGTTTTAATGAGGATTTAATGCTGAAGTAGAAGCCGTAAAGTGGGCGAAGTGAGCATGGAACTATTTTTGTTTTTATGAATGAGCGTCGCGGTCTCTCTCTCTCTCTCTCTCTCTCTCTCTCTCTCTCTCTCTCTTACTGTGCACGATGCAGCTCCGGACCGGGTATGTACGCGTATTGCATTAAAAACTATTATGGTCCGGCCATTATAGGATGTAATGTGTTCCGAGGATAAAAATAATGCCGGGCGTTATCGTTTTGTCGCGACGGAGCGCAAACAAAATAGAGCGGAACAGTTGTGCGCCGCGGCCTTTTATATAATCGCGAGCGCGCTTTCGTGTTTAATCACTGCGGGAACGCCATTTCATTTGTTGCAACTGCTGGCCTGCCTTTTTATGCTTTTGACGGGTGCACAATAGTTGGTCTTATCTTGTAAAGAAACTGTACGTTTTATCTTTAGTTGAACAAATTAAAGAGTAGCTGCTGGGTTATTTAAGAATTCAAATGTCAATCACTTTTTTTTTCCTTGCGGCTTATAATCGCGGAACAAAATCTGCACGGGGCTGGTTCCGATCCGACAACACGTACTTCCCAAGTTATCAAAGTAACTAGTATAAACTTTTTTAATCTCATTTCTTTTTTCCCTCCCCCTTCAGCTGCATTTAATGCGATGTAAAATGTTGTTAACTCGACGAGCGAAACTTTTAAATAGTAGCTGTAATTTTCGCTGAATATATTTATTTCCTCGTCTAGCGGGGTCGAAACATTTTTATCAAATCTCTGAGAGGCTAAAAGTTGCAATTCTCCCGAGCCGTTTCAATCACTGTGCGAAAAGCTTTATTTAGTACAACATAATGTTTTTTGCAAGATAGCGAAGTAGCTTCAAAAAAAGGAAGTACGTTTGACGATACGCATACCTACACTTTTCACAGATTTCAGCCAATATTGCTTACCGTGTGCATATACGCAATTAGAGCAATGTCAATTAAAATTTATTAAAAGCTTGTATTTCAAAGCAGAGGAGCGACCGGGAGAGAAGGAAACTGCGGCTGCTGTATATTAACAGCTGTTTAATCCCTTGAGTGTTGATGACACGTGTTTGCGTCATGGGCGAGCTTAGCTGAAAATGCCGATGACGCGCGGCTCCGTCATTAGCATCAAAAATCCAAAACTGAATTAATGCAAATTGGATATTAATTTGTCTATACTTCCGGGGTTAGATGGATCCATTGTACAGCTTTGATTAACAATTTAGCGGCTTGAAAGAACGCGTTGTTGGGACTAAACACGAGGGATGCGTGGAATGTGTTTTTAAATGAATTTTAACCGAACGAAGGGAGATCTTTTTTTTTCGTTTATAAAATGAGTCACTGGGGATAAAAAAAGCTGTATTTTTTCATTTTGTCGTCGCTTTAGCGCTTTATTTTTTTAGCGGCAGGTTGTTGAGTGAAATAAAGAAAACATCATACCAGAAACACAATACTGCGAGAGCGCGAAATATTTCAACTGCCTGTTGACAAAATACCGTTGAAAATAGTTCATTAAATGATTTTCAAATGTTTATACGTGCATGAAGAATGAGCTGCGTAAAATTAAGTGTAATTAATTCGCGACCGGAACGCATATGATGCCGGTGCGCTTATTTTTAACAACGTTCATTCATGAAAAAAATTTGTTGTTATCTATTTTGGAATAACTACTCATATCGAATTCTGACTCAATTATTTATAAGTGCAACTTAATATCTATCGACCTGTTGCTGTCTATTTTAGAATAGTATTACTCATATTTAATTCCGACTAATATATTTTAAAAATAACTAACTGATATATTTTAAAAATTCTAAAGATTATTTTGTAAATTTTTATTCTCCACGGGATAATCAAGATAGGTCATTTTAGCGAATGAAAGCTGTTTGGAGTCTGTAATAAAGAAAATCCTCCTTAAGGCTTTATATCTTATGGATCTAATGAAACCTTCCTTGGCGCATAATGTATAAAGTAGACGAAGTACAAGTAATACGTTGACATATTAAAAGTTCACATAATCGCGAGCGCATACACTGCAACAATTTGAAATATTTCAAAAGTCAAATTCAAACGAATCGTCATTCATTTTTTTACGGCTGTAAATTATGATCCACATTGGATGCTTCTTATCAGCCACACTTTATTGAAAAAATTCGAACGCTCATTCAGTAAAAACTTTATTCATTATAAGCTATACGATGCTTAAAGAATCTTTTACGGCGAAAGAAAATGTTGAGACAGTTCTGGATGTTTCGAAATGAAGCATTTAAAAAGAAAAAAAAGTATAGTTATTACGCGTTCTAACTTAGAAACAGGTTAACTCATTTAAGAATATACGCTTTACGATGAACGTGCGTAAAAGTGTTTTGAATGGTAGTTTTTTTTATATCACATAAATTGTACTAGATTGGCTCGAGGTTTTATAAATACTGCTCAGCCATGTTGCATTGGATATAAAACATAAAAAAAAGAATTATACAAATCCGAACGGAAACAAAATATATTTCTATTACTTCATAATGAGACAGTAAAAATGGATTTCTTTTCTTTATTCAATGCCATAGGGGAATTCGGGATTAAGTATATTAATTATTAAATATAATTTTTTATTTTAATAAAAATGTGTGCAAAATATTCTTAAATAATAAGTACCTATATCAATATATTAAATAAATTTATAGTACATGAAAATATTGAAATGTGAATTTTTCATGAAGATATTGAAAAATTAATTTGAAATGTGATGTTTAAATCGCATCACTTTGATCCATTATATATACAGCAAATTGAACCAGAATATAACTTTGAATTTCTATTCTAAATTTTTAAATCTCAATTTATTTTTATCCCAATATTTAATATAGATAAAACGTTTCATTGTTATAGTAACGTCAAATTCACACGTTTCTTTTGAAAATGTGATTTACAGAATAGACACCTGCACTTAACACCGAAAGCATAGCACTAAATAAGTTGATTAATAATTGTTGGCTTCTCCCTTTTTACGCATAGAAAAATGTTTCCAAGCTGGAGCCTGTCTATAGAAAATGTCTTGCATTATAATATTACAAAAAAGACCTACTTATTGGCACATATATTCAAACTTTGATTTTCAATTATTATGAGAAATAGACATATTACATAAATTTATTGAATTATGAGCTATTTTTCTATTTATTATATATGTTGTCCAGAAAATAATTAAAAAAGTTCACTTTACCCCGAGATGCCAAAGCTACTCGGAAAATCACTATTTTAATTTCTTCAAAAAACGAATCCATTTGCTTTTGTTCACCGCCACGTCAATACCCTATATATTTTCGTTATTTATTAGCACAGATTTCGCCACTCTAGCGTTCTCGGCCGAGTTGAAAAAAAAAAGAGAGAAAGAGAGAAAAAGAAACTACAACGAAAGTTCGCTCTCTTCTGTATACCGATCGATAATTATTATTAACGAATCAAACCTCGCGGCGCTGTACCGAAGAGCGCGAAAGAGAGAGAGAGAGAGCTAAAAATGGCCCGCAGGTCATATCCCAAAGAAAGCTAAAAATCGCCAATAAATATCCGCTCGCCAGCCTCGCGCAAAAACCCAAGAGGAGAAACAAAATTTTTCGGACCAACCTGTATACGCCCATACCAAGCCTGTACCATCGATGCAATTAGCTGGCGAGAGAGAGAGAAAGAGAGAGAGGGAGAGGGAGAGAAGGGAGCAAAAAGACGCGCGACTATAACAAAACGAAAGGGGTTGAAAACCTCATCCTCGCGGTTCTGATGCAGCACAGCGCAATATTTGCTCTCTCTCCCTTCGTCCTCTTCCTTTTTTTTCCTTCCTCCCTTCCGTATCTCTCGTTGGCATCTAAACGCAAATAGAGCGACGCCTCGGTGCACTTGCATCTATGCATATAGGTATATATATATACATATAGATATAAGGGTGGCAAATGTAAAAGTAAAAGCTCGGGGGGCACCAGCAGCTCTTTCCGCGTCTTTTCTCGCGGCTAACGCATCGATCGCGTGATCCCGCGAAACTGTCTGCGGGCGATTGCCAAGCGAGAGGGTGCAGATTGTTAGACGTTTCGCCTCTCTCTCTGTCTCTCTCTCTGCCACGACGCGAATGGAATGGATAGAGAGAGAGAGAGAGAGGTAGAGGTAGAGCGAGGCGGGAACGGTGGTGGGGGGTTAGATAGTAAAGGATAGCTCGCGGGCCTAGTCGGCGCGAGGCTCGGCCTCTTTCCGGCTTCGATGCACCGCCGCCGTCGACGAGTAACTTTATCTCGCTCTCGAGCTTTTCCAGCGTTGCGCGAGCTATGAGGCTCAACTTTGCCGCCGCTGCCGCCGCCACCGCCGCCACCGCCGCCGCACTGCTGGAGATTCTCTTTTCTTTTCGCTTCGGGACGAATTATTTTTCCGTCTCGCTCGCTCGCCTGCACACACAGTCCCCCGCTTTACAGATATATTATATGTACTCGGCGTATCGTCGATCCTGGCTTGTCTCAGAAACTCCTTGTGTGTGTATGTGCGCGGTGGTAGAATGTATGTTCTTGTTTTGTGATGGGTTCGGGTGTGTGGTGCGCGCGACAGTTATTCCCATATTTAATGACTTTTCGAGGTTTGGGTATGAATAAGGACTAGAAAAATTATGCAAGTTTAAGTTAGTTTTTGGAAAATTTTTGAGTCGCGAAGCATTGCTCAATCGTTCTAGATCGAGTCTTGAGATGATTTGATGCGTCAAGACACTGCGCGTACACCACAGTGCAATAATCCAGACGGGTTATGACTGAGGCTTTGACTAATCGCCGACTATATAGAGGTTTATTAAATTTGTTGGTTACGATATCGGAATGCGACTTCCATGGAAACTTACTGTACAAAGTTACGTCGAGACCAACGACATAGTGTTCGCGAATGGTACCAATGCATCCTCTTACACGCGGATTCTAGTGAAATTTAATCGTATATTTTTACATTAGTTGTTCATAACGGTTTTTAACGCAAACTTTTTTACGCTTTTTAAACGTTGATAAACATTTAGTAGTATTTTTTATACGCTACTATTATTTGACTGGAAAGCTAAAACGCAATGTTGATTCAGAATTCAATCAAATCTATTTTTGCGAGTATGAACTTGCTGAGTTGGTATTAGGCATTACATTTTGGCGTGCTGTGCAAATATTTGCGTACTGAAATGAGAAGAAGCAATTTTTTTTCTCTCCTTTTGAAATTTTACTGTTAACTACCTTTAACGTGAAATATTCATTTCTGACTTGAAAGTTTATTTTTTAATTTTTTTTTCTCATCCATCAGTGTTTTTAAATGAACTTTTTAATGGGCAATATAAATTTTTTTATATTTCAGTGTTTGCATGAAATAATATTTTTAATAAAATGTATATATGTGAGAAAAAAAAGATTAAAATTTCATAATATAAGCTCGAGTAAATTTGTGGAATAACAATTTCATCAGTATATTTATAATAGCCATAATACTATAATTTTATTCTTCAATAAGAAACAAGATAATTTGTATCATTTTATTTATTGAGTGACTATTGATGTATCCATATAATGTCTTCATCTTCCTTGTGCTGCTTTATTTATTATAAATTAATTAATTTTATACAATGCATTTCACTTTTTATTGCAGCTGTTAACACTTATACGAAGTTTAAATAAATATTTATCTCTATTTCATCAAGTAAACATAAATTCTTCAAATTCAAAATTAAGTATCTTAAGTTGTAGTATATAAGTATCAATATTTTACTTTGCGGTAATTTCTATAATCGAATCAACTGACTCTCAACTTCTAGTCTAGATATTTATTTTATTTCAGTAAAATTTATTTGTTTTAAATTCAACCAAATAATGTTTAATTGCTTATTTATAACAATGGTCCCAAATGAATCTTAAATAACACTTGTGACAGTATAACATGAAATAGAAAAATAACTACTTTTGACTCATCAACAAGCCTTTTTTGTTATAAAGCATAACTTTCGCTCGACGAACCGGCCTTTTTTCCGGGTGTAAAAGTTAAAAAAAATAACGCTTAAAGTTGATTAAATTATACGCGGATAGTGTGTACATCGGTCTTACCACACCGGGATTATTCTACTTAATACCTTTACCGCGTGCTTCTAAACTTTTCCCAAGGGCTAGGGGATGTACACTGTTCTTTTTTTCTTTTTTTTTTTCAAGTGCGTGTTTTTCATACCGCATACCCGTAACGCTATAAGTTACACAATTTTTTCCCTTAACGTCAGAAATACGTTGCTAACGGCAAAAGTTCCAAATATAAACAAGCGATTTACGAAAGTTTTTTATTTAGTATCGAAAAATCCAGCCGTCATGCGAGAAAAGCTAATCTTCATAATCTCCTTTTGTTTGCTTTTTTTTATATCCACGCGTACGCGTCGTGGATAAAGTTTATCGAGGTTATATAATGCACGAGTAGTTCAATCTCCTCGCATAATTTCTCGGGCTACGGCGAATTGTGGAATTTCGCTGGAACTGTTTCGTCGATTTTTCTCCCGGTATAACGTGAATTCGACAGACGGCAAAAAGAACTGCACCCTATTGTGTAGCACTTGAAATTTCGAAAAATGGAACGGGAAAATCCTATAGACTCCTTATTGAAAAAAGTTTTGGGTAAATAATACCAGGACCATAAAGTCAGTATGAAAAAACCACCAATTAAAGATATATATATATATATAACATTTCGATCGTCTCGAGATAGATTAAGGATTTATTCAGACTTTGAGTAACTGCAGATATGGCGGCCGAAATCATTTGACATTGGTAAATGATTGAAAGCCTTACGGAAATCAATCGCAAACATTTCAATTTAGAATACCACTCGTATACACACGGCGAGAATGAAAATAAAATATATTACGTAACTTTATAGCGTACATAAATATACCTATCTATCTATCTGGCCATTCATTTCTCCGCTTCTGCTCGATAGAGATATTCCGAAGCGTCGAAAAATTTTATTAATGGCCCCAATTTATTTGCCGGACTTCTTTGTCGGGGAAAAAGTTTGTTCTCCCTCCCTCTCTCTTTCTCTCTGTCTCTCTGTTCCACTCGCGCTTTTATATTCCTTTTTTTTCGTCGGAGCCCGAGTGCGCCATTTCGCGAGCTGAATACGCCGCGCATACGTATACGGAGGAGAGACGCGTTTGTTTATTTCGTCGAGAAAGTTATATTCGAAATGTACCGAGAGCTTTTTTAAGGCGTTAGATATTCTTTATTGCGCAAGCGAGTCGCGCACTCGCCCGGTCGAGTTCCAGGGCTGCTGCGGCGAAACTCGCTGTGTGTTTTTAAATTCTCCCCCCCCCCCTGTCCTCCTCCTTCTTCTCCGCACAATAGCGAATTATATTCTAATATAAAATGTCTTCTTTACGCGTTATAAAACGTCTAATAGAATTCGGTGGCCTTGCGCGCGGTGGAGGGGGGAGGGGAGAGGGGTATAGCGGTGGAATTCCTTATAGGCAAAAGTATTTTCATTCTTTACGGGCCTGCATTATATTTTCTCCTCGCCCGCGAACAAAAATAATTGAGGTTACTTTCGCGTCGTTGGAGAATGAAAAAGTTTGCCGCACCGTGTGCCAGAGTAGGAGCTTCATTACTCGATAAGCTTATTGTAATTTTGAAAAATTTTCATGTTCAATGCAAATAATTTAATATGGCTTGTTTAAATTCATTTCAATTATTTTTAAAAAAGCGGGCATTTCAAGCTTTATTGTATTTACGTATAACATTCAGAATGAAAATTCAGCTTAATATTATGCTTTATATGTGTGTAAGTGTGTAAATTTTCTGTAAATATAATAATGTGAAATCGGAAACCAATGAATAAGTTATTCTGTAATATAGAAACATTGACGAGAATTATTAATTGTTAATTATTAATTTTATATATTAATAGAAAAGCAATAGGTCCTTACAAATTAAATGGGTTTTTTCTTATTGAATGAAAACTATGTTTTCATTCATTAATGGTGAATACGTATATGTATTATTTCCATCCAATTTTAAAATAGGTATAGAATGAAAAGCGAAGTAGTTCGATTTTGAGAAGAATCGTTTGCGTACACGCAGCGATCGAGTCGTAAAAGCTCGCTGGCAACAAAATTTGCATAACATAGCCATAGAAGTCTTTGCCACTGTCTCTCTCGCTCTTTCTCTCTCTCTCTCTCCCTCTGTCCTAGTTCACGCAATTCCCGTATACGAGTTTCGCGAATCCAACCGAAAAACTGTCAATGTATAATCTTCGGCGCTTTATGCAAAATGAAATGCCGATACACGGGATATTTGTTTCCGGTACATAACAAACATTTTGCCATGGTCGCCGGTGGTGAAATATTCGCGGTTATTTCTCGGGCTTTGACTCCGGCAATGGGAATTACCGGCTCTCCCGATTTTTTTCCGACCGATGCCACAGTCCCCCATCGTACGGCAAATGTATTTATGGCGCAGGATATAGGAAGATGATTTTCGTTACGGCGAGCGTTGAAAATTTTCTGGCTTTTGCTTCGTTTTTTTTTTGTTTTTAATGGAGCGTCTCTTTTTTATGACGCGCGATCGATGTGTTTTTAAATTTTAGGCTGCGCGCATAGCCGATATTTTTGTCTCTGTTTGCACGGACTGTCGGTCGAATTACGCGATTCCAATGAAAGTGAGATTTTTTTTACCGAGCGATATTCGAGATCTTGTTATTGAATAAAAATATAAACATGGCTTGGAAATAATAATGTCTTGTTTGCGTGGAACGTGACGCGTCTAAAACTATGCTTATCCGTTAAGTATTATATTAGCTTATCTGTTAAGTTTTTGAAAAGCCTTAAAATTTGAATTAATAGTAGAAATATATTTTCATGCAAGTGTAATCTCCTTACCGGAATAATTATGAATTTATTTATACTTATAAATAATGCATTTTAAATGAGTTTCTATAATGTTTTATAGACGCAGTTAATAGCATGCTTAAAGTCAAGTACTTGTCTTATTTAATGTTTAAATCCATATTTAACGATTCTTTCATATAAGATTATGAAAAGTTCTGAAACTTTATAATTTAGTAAGTAAGAGACACAATTCGTAGTAGATAGGATACGGACATCATAATTCTAATAGTATAAATGGTAATGAAGTGCGTCATAAAGTACAAATTATTACAAGCTTATAGATTACATATATAATTAATTACTCTGGTACAATGTATGGCGATATAAACTAGTGCTACACACAATATTGACCCACATAAATTCTCTTTATACTTTTAACATCTGTTAAATAGATATATAGTGCAATTGATCAACGTGGTATTGCACTGTAGTATTTACTCAAGGTGATCCAAGAAGGGTCACTTTGAGATTCCATAATTTTCTCCCAATAGCTAAAAGTAAAAGTCTAAGTATATGTTAGAGCGAGAAACGCACGATTTGAAACAATTCCCCTATATATATATCATTGTTTGCCAGCACGCAGCAAAACATAATTATCCCTTATTGAAAAATCAAAATCAAAGCGAATAAGCTGCAGGCACTCTCGCGTGAAACTCTCGCTCTCTTAATATATAATATACACGTGAAGAAAACGATCAATGGCAGGTACCAATGTCTATATCAAGGACACACGGTCTCGCAAAATTCGCAGCTCCAGCAAAATGACAGGTAGAAAAAGTGTGTGTGTGTGTATACAGAAGCTGGTGGCGCGCAAACAGAGAGAAAGAGAAAGAGAAAGAGAGAGAGAGAGAGAGAGAGAGAAGAGCTGTCGGGGCGGCAAATCGAGAGGGAGGTGTGAGGGGGGCTATACGGTATATATAGCGGCTTTGCATTTTGTGCCCAGGGCTAGCTTATAGCCACACCCTTTCCAGCCCTACACACGCCCACGCGGTGTGCGGCTGCTGCGAACATTTCCACGCCGCGCGCGCGCTTAAATTGCAGCCGACGAGCCGCGGCGCCAGGAGATGGCAAGGACCCCCTCGCCACCGCTTTCAATTATAACCCCTGCGCAACTCTACTCCACCTACGCACGTAAACTCTGCATTCGCGCGTCTACGCGTGTGTGTGTGTTGCGTATGGAGTAGAAAAAGAAACAGGTGGAAAGAGAGAGAGAGAGAGAGAGAGAGAAGTGCAAAGAGCGGAGGAGAAGAGACGGAAGGAAAATCAGGCAGCGGCTATGCTTGTATTCAATCATCGGCGTCAACAAGCGCGTGTCCCGCCATTGCGCGTTATCTTACAATAAATAATAACACTGGAGGAGCAGCTACTGCGGCGGCGGCGGCGTCGGCGGCGGTAGAGTTTTCTCGCGCGCAGTAGCAGCAGCAGCAGCGGCAGAAGCTCGTCGAAGCCGATCCATAAATTTTCCCAGGTTCTCGCGGCGCGCAATCATTATTATGTCACGGCGTATATATAAGGAGGGTAAGGGAGAGAAAAAAAAAATGTTGCGCAGAGCGTCGGAGAGTGAGTTATACAGGTATACACACGCCTATATATCTATGTGTGCATATGTATATGTACACATCAACAAAGCCTCGGCGCGCCCGCGCGTTGACGAGGCGCGAAAGCGATTTTTATCCCTTCTTTTCGCCCCGCTCTACATCGACGCTTATACTCACACAGAGAGAGAGAAAGAGTGAATTCTTGTGTGGAGCGCTTCGACGTTTTTTGCCCAGATATATATACACGTGGCGCGAAGAGAATAAAAACCAATCGGGAGAAAGCGGCGCGCATCTTCTGCTGTATGAGCGCCGAAAAAGGGAAGCGCGAGATAAGGGGGAGGTGAGAGAGAGGGGGAGAGAAAATCGGCACGTGCGTGCAGTGCGGAAGAGAGGGAGAGAGCGGATGACACGGAAGACAAAAGAAGACATTAAATCACTCCTCGATCAAGAGCGCGAGCTTCTTCTTCTCTTCCCTCACCTCAAATCCCTCGTCTCGTCTTTTTTTTTCCCTCCTCGCTCATGGCAATTTTAAACTGCACGGAATTAGAGTAGTGACCGCACGTCTCGCTCTGTCTCTCACTTTTTCACGTTTTGACTAGCGTAGTAACTATAAACCTCCTTAAGTTTAATTAATTTTTGAATTTAGTCTCAAGAGAAAAAGGAGTAAAAAATATTTTATTTATTAATTAATATATAATTTTTTTATAATAATTTAATTATTGTTTCCGATAGTTTAAAGGTTTATCTTTCAAATTCCGTCATTAGAATTGATCTAGATTTTCATTTAAAAAAACTATCGCTTATTTTTCGAAAAATAGAGTAATTTTTCAATAACTCGATATTTTTAACTTGAAAAATTCTTGGTTTGCTGCTATGACTACAACCAAATGCATACAAAATTTCTGCTATTTAAACCATTGTCGGAGTTTTTCGATTTCATTCATTAGAAGTCGAGATATATTAATTTTAGTGTTAGAAGTAATATAAAGTTCAGTAATTTCGAATTTAACAGTATACGTAAATTTTTGTTACTAATCTCATTAATTTATTTAGAAAGCTTACATTTTAAGCTTTAATTTCATTTTGTAGTCGTCTCTGTAGGATTTTTTCAAGCTAAGAAATTTGAAGATATGATAATCTTAAACTACGAACCTGTAAATTCTCATGATGGTGCAAAGTATGAAAATATCAATACATGAGCTTTTTTTAAGCTGCGATAGCTTGAAAAAATCCTACAGAGTCGACTAAAAATTATATTAAAGCTTAAAGAATAAGTTTTATAGAGGTACTATTCACATTTTTGGCAAAATTTTTTGTCAAATCGTATACTGCAAGTATTCGGAATAGCAGGTATTTAGGTATTTAACATTATTTACAACATAAAGTACAAGATCTCGACTTCTAATGAATGGAATCGAAAAATTTCGACAAGGTTTTAAAGAGCAGAAGTTTTGTGCACATTTGGTTAAAGTCATAGCTGCATGACAAACCTTTTTCGAGTTAAAAATATCGAGTTTTTTAAAAAAACTTCTTAAAAATTCATTCATTTTTTTCGAAAAATAAGCGATAACTTTTTTAAATGGATATCTAGATTAATTCTGGTGACGGCATTTGAAAGATAAGCATTTAAGCTATCGGAAACAATTTATTCAAAATTCTTTCCAAGACGTTTACATAAAAACTTATAGTGGCCGAAAGTTGAGAAGAAAGAATGGACATTTCAGCCTTAATGATCTCGAGCAAAAGAAATATCTAAATACCTAAGCAATCGTATTTTCGTCCCTCGAGTATACTGTTACATGGAATTT
This sequence comes from Megastigmus dorsalis, assembly GCA_900490025.1. Classification (NCBI taxonomy): domain Eukaryota; kingdom Metazoa; phylum Arthropoda; class Insecta; order Hymenoptera; family Megastigmidae; genus Megastigmus; species Megastigmus dorsalis. Next base: position 36,492 of record UELU01120677.1, on the reverse strand, counting down.
AAAATTGAACACAACAAGGAGAAAAAAAGTTTTTCCTAGCCTTCGAAAAGAAACTGTATGAGAATTTAATTAATTACATAATTATCTCAGAATTGAGACTTAATAAATAAATGAATGTCGCTATTTTAAAGTCGAGTGGCTAAATCAACTCAACTGAATTAGCGTAATACAATTTAATTTCGTGAAACAAATTCGAGAATATTATTCTCCTCAACATACAATTTAAATTTGGGAATACTATATTTCGCTTAATACAAAACATAGCATAAGGTTCTATGTATATTCAAGAATATATTTTTAAAATCTTTTTCTTCTGATTAGACAGCCTGGTTATTGAAGCATATCCCCATATTAGCATTCGCTGTTTTACCTCATGGCCACTTGTGGAGCCATCTGTTGGACAATATGGGAGCATGTAGATAAATCGAGCATTCGAAATCGATGGAAGGGCAATGTCGTAATACTCGTAATGTTAATAAAATATGAAATACCCCAAAATATGAGATCAACCCCATTGACATTAATACAATCTAATACCGCGAAACATATTGGTATATTTCTTGAATTAAGACTATCACAAATATTTTCCCCAAGCGAGGGATGTTGATATAGTATTGAATTTATTTAAAAGACTTTTTGTATTTTTAATATAGAGAGGATATCAGTTATATTTGATTATGTGCTCAATACTACGTGTGTCTAAGTGACATAATTCACACACCTCGTCAACTTTTTCCTATTATAGGCAGTTTAAAGTACAAAACCTTGCCTGTTGTTGAAAAGTTTTATTATGCTCAATATATCTTTTACCTTTAAGATCCCCCGTATGAGTTGATATATTTATTCATTGAGTTTTTGCAATTAGATTTAAAGAAGCCTTTCGAGAAGGGAGGGGTGGTTTCGCAGAGATAACAGCAATCTGTTTAGAGTAAGAAAAGTCTACATAGATAGAGGGCCTGTAAATGGCAAAAATTTCACCTTTTGCAGTTAGAAACCTACAAATCCGGGTGAACACTTTACTTATTTATATTTCTAATGTACATACGTGTCACAATATAATAGCCCTTAACATAATTAACGTATAGCCCATTATTAAATGCTCGTCGAAATAGTTTAGATGCAGGTAGTCGGTGCAATACGATGATGGCCGAGAGAAAAGTTTGGATGGTTCCTCGCCGAATGCAGCGATTTGCTTATACCTATATCAAGGAGGAAAAGTGCAAACCCCTAGAGCATAAAAAAATATTAAATTTAAAAAGAAACGGACTCTCTTAGAAAGTTGTAAAAAAAATTTATTGAGAATCGGGTCTTTCTGTACTCGTCTGTTTCTACTTCCATGTATTAAGTATAGAGAATAAATATTTTCGGCCTTTTTTCAAACATTTCCCGTCAAGCAAGGGGGCTAATTTTTTTTTAACTAAACGTCTTTTTATACTCTAAATGATGCATTCAGCAAAAGTAATATGAGGTAGTAGGTAACTTTCCTGGTAGAAATGTTAATGAGTTTCTAGCCAATTTTTGGCTAGATTTTCTGACTACATTGAACTGCCATTGTTATCTCTAGCTCGGGGGTCTACATAAAAATTAGATACTATAATACAATCGAAAACTAGTTCGAATATACTGAATAATATAATTCGCGGTATAGAACAGACTAATAGCTTGAAGACGTTACATTTTGATCAGCACGTTAGCCAGTCAAACTCACCAATTTCTTATCAGAGTTAATAATTAGGTGTGAGTACTTCTTATTGTTTTTTGTATTCCATATAGTATAAGATAGGTATTGTACTTTTTCTGAATCGGATAAGTTGTTAGAAAAATAGTCGAAAACGTATGTGTATATATATATATATATAATTGAGAATCCTAGTTTGTCGCCTGTAAATATAGTAAACAATTTGATATATATTGTCGATCAATCACGATTTTATAGTCCTAATATTAATATATAAATAATACTAACACACACACACATAAACATATATATATAAAATGTCGTTTCGAAAACGTTTTTTCTATATTATTTGTATGTATAAGAAATTGGACATAAATTGAAAAAAGTGATTAAGTGATCCTGAACTTCGGGTAGCTATAATACCCCATAGATATCAGTGGAAGCTCTCCTTATGCTACGTATACATTGAGCGAGGAGAAGCTTAACGCAGATGACGATAATCACACTAGGTAGGTGTTCATTTAGCGCTAATAAAGTTTCCCTCTCGCCTCATGTCTGTATAAAGTAGCGCTCCATTTTTTACCTCCTATAAGATACTGCCTTATAATATGCGGGAACGCGAGTTGCGTCAAGGGAGCCGAGCATGCACTGCACGAGGCACATGCTTATCATAGAGAGAAGGAGAGGAGGTGCGTACTGTACTGCCTATTTCAACTGCATGCCGTACTCGGCGATGCTGCACGCACGGCTATTTATTTCTCCCGACCCCGTGAGTATAACAGAGTCTCGCGGCGAGATGTGCGCTTGCATCCAAGAGCCGATTGAATGAGCACAAGGGGAAACTCGCCACAGCTCTCCCTTTCTCGTCGCCGCGGATATCGTGCAATCGGTGCAATTGCAATTTGCGTTCGGAGGAATTCTCCAAGGAGGAACTGCTGCAGAGGCCCGAGAGAGCGACAAGGAAAAAAAATTAATACGGGACGCTGCTTATTATGCATGCCGCGCGAAACGTTTTTCAGAGGCTCAACAAACATCGGCGACACTAAAATTTCGGCGGCAAGAACGCAACATTTATCTTTTCTGTGTTTTTGACATCCGAAAATTAAGAACGCGTATCACTAATTTTTACAAATGTGTAAACGAGCCTTTACAACATTTATTAAACTATATTAATCTATTATAATGAGTATATTACTCGTCCTTCTAGTTAATATGTCTCATTGTAAGGCGGCGTAATGGTAAGTAGCTCAATTTAGATTGAATCTTGATACAGTGTAGAACATATACATTTGTGATCACGACATGAGTCTTGATTAATTTAGCAATTCTGAATGCAAGCCATGTGAGTTTTGATGACTAAAGGTATAAATGAACGATTTGTTTATAACAATTTTTATTGTTGAATTGGTCATGTAACTTAGACTATTTTGATCTCGAGGAAAAAAAAATCGATTTTAATTGAGTTTCTTTACTTTCACAAATCTCCGAGTTTTATTTATTAAGGAGCGAATGAAGAAACGCGTACTCCCGCGAGGGTGCGAAGGAATTCGGAGGTGGAGGATGGATTATACTGGGGGGGAGGGCAAAGTGGAGGCGGTTTGTAGTCCGATGTTCGGAGCTTACGGTTACTTTGAGCGGACGAAAGTTTTATTACTCTTGCTCCCTGTCTCTCTCTTTCTCTCTCTCTCTCTGCTTGTTTGTTCGACCTTTTCTTTTGGCGCTGCTCTCGAGCTAAGGCCGATGGATCTATTATCCGCGTTAGGTTAATGGTGATTGGTATGAATTTTGAATGTACGATAGATTGGGGGATGAGTTTTATATTATTGCGTATACAATATGCATTGTTGCGCTTCCAAACGGAAGGTTTGAGATAGGCTTTATCTGCTGCCGTCGACGTATGAGTATATAATTGAACGAATTGATAAAATAATAAATAATCGCATGACTTTTCTCGCTGTACCATGCCAAATTCCGCTCGACTGTTGTCCGATTACTTTTTTTTTCCTCGCCGATTGACCAAACACTGTTTGTTTTGTTTAATTAAAATGCGCGCATATGTAGGTACATAATAACGAAGAGAGAAAATTATTAAATGAAGAGCTGTAAAGCATGTTATTGGATGGTTGAAAATATAGGCGCGGTGTTATTACAAGATCACGTAATTCTGCGGCAAAACGGTGGCGCGCGAGAGGGAAAATATACATGTACGAAAAAATTAAGAGTCCGCGCATATCTTCTTTAATGGAGTGCGTGGTATAGCCGCCAGGAATGCCGTATTTTTTCCATCGTGACGCGGGTATATCTTGTATATGTTGCTTAGTATATTAGAGGATAAAGGATTAAACGAATTATTTTTAATCGGATAATTGTATATTTTTGATATTTAAAAGTAATATTTTTACTAAAAGGTCTTTATTAGAGTTATATGTATGTCGAATATGTAAATTTTATATTTACGTAAAGAAACTTTCTCTAGTCGACAATGTTTATTTGGTGACATAATTCTGGATTTACATTTAAATTTGCACCAAATGAAAGGTCTAGAAACAATGCAACCATAGAGAATTTATTTACAAAGGGGAATGAGCCATGAGAAATAAAAATCGGTCAAGTGTTGGGATTCGGAATGCCGCACAAAATAAAAGCAAAATAAAATTTTGAAGTCCCCGGAGCTCTGGCGGGTAAATTGAAGCTAAAAGTCCCTACAGTCATAATAAAACGAAAATATTTTTTACAATGGAATGACGCGCGGCCACCACTCGAATTCCGTATATATCTATATATATTATATATATATCTGAAATTTGCAATGATAATTTGAAATATTTTATTTTATTTTATTTGAAATATCGGCGAGGATCGTTGAGCGGAGAAGTTTTTATTGGTTCGATAAAAACTCGTAAGGATTGTTTATAACTTTCTCATATCGTTGGTTGCTTGTTGAATTTTGAAACGGTAGCTTGATATACTTTTTATCGATACACCCATCATCTGATGAATTTTAATAAACGCAATTTATGATGTACTTATAATTATATAAGCAAATTATATTGTTGAAAATGTTACTGTACCTTTTATTTTACTATAAGCTGTTTCTATACTTTACTAATATCTGTTTCCTATAATTTTCTTCAATAAGAACTTGTTCAAAACAACCTTTATAATCCGTATCGGCTTTTAAATCCTTGAAGTACACATTTTTTTCAAAATCACGTCAGATTTTACGATCCACAACAGCTTTATCGCAATCTGCAGGCCTGTAAAAAGCACACTAAACCCTCCATAATACTCCGCAGCAACAATTTCCTACGGCAAATTTTTCAAACATACCGAAATAAAAGAAATAACTTTAAAAATTCACTTTGCCCAGTTTCCTTCCCATTCCAAAACCACTTGGCTATATATATATAGTCGACTATAGTCGAACCTATGCGCGATCTTGGGAATTCCAGGGACGCAAACGCATAAACTTAACGGCGCGTCTCCCTTCGCTTCTGAGAGAGTAAAGGGAACGAGGGGTGCCACCGGATACAACCTGTATACATAGATATATATATATAAAAAAAACCATCGAAATTCCCTTCGACGCGCCATAGCGAAATCAACGCTTCGCGAGCGACGTGAAATATTGGCATCGATTTAGCATCCTCATCCCCGTGTCTCTCTGCCGCTATGGGCTGTCCGGGAGCTGAAATGCGAAAAAAATTTGAGAGATTCCCGAGCGCTTTTTTTTCGTCGTTTGCCGATCGCTAATTTATCAGTGATCCTAAAGGTGAGGGGGGAAATGCTTTTATATATGTAAACGTATATATATATATAGGGATTAGTCGAGCCATTTGCTGTTGGAAGTGGGATGGGGAAGAAAAGCGTAGGGAAGTTTTTTGCTATGGGTTAATTGGCCCTCTGTGTGTTTGTGCGAGCTGCTTGAATCAGCTGTGAATTTATTTGATCGGATGTTGTTGCAAAAAATTGACCCTTATTATGGATCGTTGTACTGCTATGGTAATACGTAGATTAACGTTGTATATATAAAGATATAGTAATGTATATTAGATGGGCAATTCTTCTTGTTCGAACGACGTCTTTTATAACCCTTTTATATTGGGTATATGTCAATGTCAATATAGTTACATTTATCGCTGATGTAAGCATAAGCCTTGAACAGGAGGGATTTTCTTTCTGTCAATCAATTATCGATATACATAATTTCAGTGCTTGCGTAAAGTTGTATAGGAAATTAAATTGTACCACGCATCGTAATCTCTTTGTCACGCAACTAATTGCAGCTCGCTATAGAAGGCTTGATTCGTCCATTATCATTAAATTACACGTTGCAGTTTAACGTGCCTCTTCAATTTCCGCAAATACTATAGATAAGAAAATATCCAGCAAAACTCACGCACATATACGTAAATGATAATTGGCAGAGCTGTGCGTATATATATATATATATCATTGCGAGTGTTTTCAATTTAAAACATTTTCCAACACTCGCGTATAATGAAGCCCTCGGTAGACCGAAATCCGATCATTGGCACTCCCGGAGTCGCACGCGCGCGCGCATCTCCCTTCAAGAGCAGAAATGTTGCACAGTGTATACCTGCTGGAAAGTTTCGAATTTGCCACTTGGTGAAATAAAAATAGATTTTAATTACTGTGTTCGTAGGAGACCTTTTTATTCATACTTAATATCTGCCCGATTCGAGCAGTAACGACAAGAATGGACTTATTAAATTGTAAGTTACATTTTAGCTAAGAGAGGATCGATTCTAACAAACCTAACTGGTTAGACCGTTAAAATAAACGCATATTAAGCATATAATGATAAAGGTAAAGATTATACCCGGTCAAAGAGACATAAACTACAAACATAAATATCATTTCGAAACTCATAAATAAATCCGCGAAAATCAGTCGAGTTTTGTCGCAGAAAAAAAAAAGTGGGAAAGAAAGTATAGTCTCGTCGGGAATAAGGGATACGCCTTTAGCTTACACGTTATATCAAGAGCGCGCATCTGCGCGCGCGAGCATTAAAACCAGCACGTATCGCCTTACATATACGGGAGCTTTTCATTAATTAAAGAGACACACGTGCAGCAGTAGCAGAAGCAGCAGCGGAGTACACACGGGGCGCACAGCGCGTCGGCATCGGCTTCTATTAAGCTCTTACAATTTTTATACCTAAGCACATGCCCCCGTGAATTATTGAATACGAATCGCTATATCGTAAATAATTTAACTACCGCGTTCTCCTATGGCTCGAACATTTATTCTCGACTCTCTCTCTCTCTCTATCTCACTGCTTCTGTTTGCGCCCTTTTTTCTTTATTCCCATATACGCGATGTAACCTCATACAATAGTGAAGATGCAATAACTATAAATTAAACGAAATGTGTTACTGGGAGAGACGAGGACGGAATGGTCCGAGTAGTAGCGAACAAAAGTACACGTGACACAGTCACCCTGGAATTTTCTTCTTTTTTTTTTTATCCTGTAACTACAGCCCCTGGCACACATGGTGAAATCGAGTGTACGTTATACCTTTTCTTCTTCCCGTGTTCACGTTAAAGGCGTACTTCATCCGAGAATTATTGAACGCTCGTACTCTTTTTCATTATAAATGTGTCCGTGTAAGCTCTCGTGGCTCTTTTTTTTTCGTTCAAACAAGTCGAGGTCTCGGGAAAATCTTTGATTCCTGAGGTTAACAACGCTGCGGAGAATTTTCCCCACGCGAGCCGTATAATGTGAGTTTTCTTTTTCATAATTGGATAAAGGGATTTTTGCTATTAACATCACGGCTTTTTCCCACGCTCGAGAACCTTATATATACGGAATCCTCTTAGAGTTCGCGAATTTCTTAAATCCAGCGTAATTCGCTCGGCCGCCGACGCCGCGATATAAAGTACTGCGGCACGCGCGACGAGATAAAAAATTTATAAGATAATGCGGCCCTTCAGCGGAGGGATGAAAACTCGACAGACACTTGTAAAAATCAAAATGGTAATATCTCGATATAATATGAATCTATGTCGACATGTCGATGGAATAATTTATCTGACATTTCGACTCATTAGCTCGTTTAGATCGGTAGATTCATTTACGAGTAATAAATACATGAACACACAACGAGTAAATAATAATCCGATACCGATAGAGCAGCGCCTGAAAAAGCTCTGAAGCTCACAAAATGCGATTTTCGACGTTATAATTGTTGTTGTCATTTTCTGCGTTTATTTAATGCGTCGAGCTGTCGCATTTGATGCGTCGTGCGTTTCTCCGACGGGCTCTGTACATAAATTTTGATCGATATATCAAGCGTTGTTGATCTTAACAGCCTTTTTCCGTTCCAACGAAATGATAAGAAACACCAGTTGAACATTTTGTAATTGTACGGTATTAGCGTGATTTACGACTCTCAGTCACGAACTGGAATCGCAAAAGTACAGTCGCTCCACTCTGTACAAACATATACTGTATACTCCTTTTTTTTTCGCTTCGTTCACGTGCTGTATATCTTTTTCCACGTCGTAAATCTACTATTGCTATGTCCAAATTTTCTTTTTACGTTTAATTTAAAGATCTATTTGTTGTGGGGTCTAGAATGAAAATAAATATACATATAACAGGAATGATCGTGAGTCTTGAATCAAGGAAAGGCAGATAAACATCGTATTTCAGTGAAGAATAAATATTTTATTATCTCGATCTTTAGTCGAATACGTAATTTATAAATCATAAAAAAACCTATAGTCTTCTCTGCAGTAATTCACATTTCACGTAATGGCATAAAGACTCCCTACAATATTCAAAAGCCAAGTCTCACTATCATTATCCTTCAAACAATCCATTACATCGATAAAAACCAATTTCACTAAATTCCCTTCTACGAACAAAACGCACATTCGACAAATCCTTATTCAAAATAAAATAGTCTACACGTCACATGTATACAAAAAAAAAAAAAGAAATGTGTGAAAAGCGCGCAACATTTCCCATCGCACGAGTTATCCGGCGTTGTAGTGGCCGCGCTGGGAGAAGGAAGTTGCTTCAAGTCACTAAATGCCCTCTGCACCGCCACTGCCACCGCCGTCGCCCGACGAAACGAATAAATCCAATCCGGCGAAGTCGGGTCCGCGCATCAACGATCGCTCGTTACGCGTCTCTCGCTACAAAACGTCGAACGGACCATAAATCCTCTAAACGCGTATACGCACACGCACACACACACCTACACACACGCATATCGGCAGATATACAGGGAAACGTGTACGACAAAACAAAATGTACAAGCCCAGCATAAATTAGTCGAATTCCATTTCTCTCTCTCACCCTCTCCGGATTAACCTAACCCCACATACTCTCTCCATCACCCACCCCTCGAAAAAAAAAAAAAAGCGAAGAGGAAAAAAAGGTGGTTGAGTTAGGCAGCTACTGCTATCGCTTGAGAGCCGCAGTATCTTTTATTACGCGCATTCGTTCATTCCCTCAAGCGCTTCCGCACTCCCTTACCCCTCCCTATACCCCTCCGACCCCCTCCACCGGAAAGTCTCCTCCTTTAAAGCTCGCGCAAGCACAGAGCGTTGCGCTCTCCAAAATCTTATCCCATAGCACAGCAGCAGCATCCTACACACATATGCATACGTTATACATACGCATACAGGCGCATTTGGAATTCGCCAATATGAAGCTTTCCTTCCTTCTCTCTCTCTCTCTCTCTCTTGCACACTACATGTGTGTATACATGTAGATAGAGGAGGCAGCAGCTCTCCCGCACCCCGTAAGCCGTCGACTCCCTCTCTCTCTCCTCGCGCAATTTTTACCACATTTCATCTCTCGGCGCGGTCGCGCATGCATGTAGAGAGAGAGAGAGAGAGAAGGTAGACAGCATCTCTCTCTAGGTTGGGCGCAGCGGCGACAGCAGCAGCCGTGGTGGTAGTAGCAGAGAGACGTCAGGGAGGGAAGCTGGAGAGAGAGAGAGAGAGAGAGAGAAAGAAAGCGAGATAGCGAAGGGCGCGGTGTGTATACAGCGCGAGAGAGAGAGGGAGCGAGGGAGCGAAAGAGGCCAGCAGCAGCAGCAGCAGCAGCAGCAGCAGCAGCACTCACTCACTCACTCACTCAGTCCCTGTAGCCTGCCTGGCTCTGTGATGCTGGGGAATGACGTCACACGTTGCTAAAGCGACGCTACGCGGCAACGCCAAGCAGCAGCAGCAGCAGCAGCAGCAGCAGCAGCGGCAACGTCTGCGTGGGTCGGTGGTAGCGGTGTGTCTGGGGCCGCGGGATCAATAGCGCAGCGCGCGCCGCCAGCAGAAGCAGCAGAAGCAGCAGCAGCAGCGGCAGAAGCACAGCGCTGCTCGACCAGGTATACGCACACACCGACACACCAGAGGGAGAAATTGTCTCTCTCTCTCCTCTCTCTCCTCTCTCTCCTCTCTGTCTCTGTGTATACGCGAAAGCGAGAGAGGCTGCAAATCCCCTCCTCAGTGCCTATCCTCCTTCTCTCGTCATCGTCGTCATCCCCCTCTCGCTCTCGCGCTGCTACTGCGCCGCGCGCGCGTGTGTGCGTGTGTGTGCATGTTTGCGCGCGCGCGTGCGAGTGGTACTGGCGCTGCTGCTGCTGCTGCTGCCGCGAGAAAGAGAGAGAGAGAGAGAGAGAGAGAGAGGCAAGCGGGAGAGCGCAGTAGAGAGCTTTCAGTCCAGGAGACGGCGCTCCCGTGGCAGGACGCGGCGGACTCTCCTCCCGGCTCAAGGATATATACATATACATATATATACCATAGATACCAGACAGATACATATACCTATATGTGTATATGAATTAGATAGAGGGAGAGAGAGAGAGCGAGAGAGTGAGAGAGAGGAAGGTATATAAGACATTTTCGAGTAGGGGGTTTTATACATACGATACAGTCGGTCTCCGACACTGGCCCCCGTCGAGAGGCAGTGCTACTACCCACTTGCGCGCTGCTGCCGTGCTCTGCGGCTATATCTCTCTCTCACACTCGTCGTCGCGTCGTTATCACGTACACACACGCACACGTCGCGCACACACAGACACACGGACACACAGACACGCACGCACGAACTAACACGCGCACACCTTTAAGCGGACGACAGAGAGAGAGGGAGAGAGAGAGAGAGAGAGAGAGATAGGAAGAAGATGTATCCGACCGCTGCGAGCGTCGCCAACGACGACGACGAGGAAGCCGATCACTGCTAGAGGACTTACCTTGCAGTATCCAGCATCAGCAGCCGTCGACGTCTCTTTCGCCGCCGCTGCCACCCAGCGCAGATTGGGATTACGCTAGAAGCTGTGACGAGTTTTGTTTTTTTTCCCTCCTTTCTTTTCCTCTTTGCTTCCGCTCTCTGTACTCCTCCCCGTTCCCGCTCTCTCTCTCTCTCTTGCTCGCTCGCTCGCTCAGCGTCGCGAGTATCCGTTCATAAGCGGCGCGAGCAGGATTCCCTTGGCGGATCGCGAGGCGAGCGGAGGGAGGAGGGCGACTGAGGGCGCGGAGAGAGAGGTAGAGCTGCCACAGCCATACCTCCCCCGGACGACGGATCGGGAGCTGGTAGAAGCGGCGGCGGCAGCAGCCGTAGGAGGCTGCGCCACGCCAGGAGGAAAGACGTCGTGGACAGCAGTCGCCGGCGCGACAAGCAGCAGCAGCAGCAGCAGCAGCACAGCAGCTACTACAGCAGCCGCCATGCCAGATTTCAGGCGCCCCTGGCCTGCCATCGCCTAGGACTTGACCAAACTCCAGGTGAGAATCTATACAACAATTCTCTTGCTCGTTTTTTTTTCTTCTCTTTTTTTCGTTTTTTTTTCCGAGGGCGGTGGGGGGCTTAAGTTAGGGGTTAGGTGTGCGAATGAGGGGTTGGTGCGGTCATGACGGGGGATGACGGGTAGAGAGAGATTCGAGATGCAGGGAGTGTTGTGGTGACGTTTTTTCACCTCTTTCGGATCAACGAAGAATTCCGACTAGGTGGTCCTTCAGCGCGAGTGATACGAATAAAGGGGGTTGATGTGCATAGTTTTGGGGGGGGTTGATGCCGCGAGATGGAGCGCACGTTTTGTGCGCGGCTCGTGTATACAGGATTGACGTGCGTGCGGTTGCGTGGCGTGGATTTCGCACAAAATGGGTGCAGTTGAGATGGGGGTTGGGGGGGGGTTGTGGTACCTCCCCCGCCTCTTCCCTATCTCTCTCTCTCTCTCTCTCTCTCTCTCTCGGAAATGAAAATTTGCCAGAAACGATGGTTTCTCGACGAAGTGTTTCGGTGTGTGTTTTGTATCTGTGAACTGGGGTTTTCAGTTGATTGTGGGATTGTGCGTTTTTTCATACGGGGCTAGAGAGATTAAATGAGAGAAAGAAAGAGAGATGGAGAGGGAAAGGTGTGACGAGATTTGATTCGTGCGCGTACTTGCTTTTTTCTGGTTTTATTTACGGTTCGAGTGCAAATACGGGCTGGACGTTCGAGAAAGAAGCTTGATTTATTGGTTGTTCGAACGAGGCCTTTGTCGATGTGTTAATCGAATTGTTCCCTCACTAATTTTTTGCGAGAACCGAGCTTTGATGTTGGATATCTGATTGTAAGTGCCTCTCGCGCTCTCTCTGTCTTTTAGTCACAATATGGTTTGATTGAATGATTACTTGCTTGTGATTTTCCATCGCACAGAGGCGGTGGGCGGGGATTATTGAGTTCGATGTTCTTTTTTTTTTTTTACCGACCGACGAATGCGAACCCTTTCTGTTTTTAACGCTGCAGTGAATTAATTTCGTTTCGTACTTTATCGCGCTCTAAGCAAATATGTCGAGTGAAGCTGTGATGGTAAAGTACGTTCCATTGTTTCATGGATAAAAATGCATTTTGTTTACGTTGAAAAACAAATCTGTCATTATTCGCGAAGGTGTAACGAGATCGTTTGGACGGAGCTCAAATGATTATTTCAATTTCGTGAATGATTGATGTTAGGTGATCGAGAAGTTTGTCCTCTCCCCAAAAAGTTGTCACTGTAACTAGATGCAGGGAGAAAACCAAATTGTTAAACGCGTAGAATTTTAAAGTAGAACAAATACAGCGGTAAACCGTCAACGAACTCGACTAACTGTTCGGCAATTTTTTACGATCCTCGACGTTCGCGCAGCATCAGCGACGGCAGCAGCCCGCTTAAAAACGTAGATTGGCCAGCAAGTTTTTTAGCTCGCTGAAAGAAAGCGTAAAAAGTGCAGGTCCGACCAAACTCGTCTCTTTCCACTTGCGCTCCCCTTTCGTCTCTCTCCTACTCACCCTCTCTCTCTGCTCTTTCTCTCTCTCTCTCTATCTCCCTCTAGTCGAGCTGCTTCCCTCTAAGTGTACCGCGCACGGGGCGACTCGTCGCGCTCGCTTCTCGACTAAACACGTCGAACTTTGCTCGTGAATCTTCCTTCCTCTCGGCGCGTCCACGCTTAATCCTCGAGTAGAAAACATCCCCTATCCACCCCCACCCCACTCCCCAAAAAAGAAAAACACAAACACACAGAAGTACGCCATGGATGTGCAGATTTAGCATCTTCTTTCTGGCGCTGCTGCTGGCTCAGCGAATTTTAGCGGCGCGACGGAGACAGAGAACTTTGAGCGGAGAGGAAGAGAGAGAGAGAGAGAGAGAGAGAAAATAAAGCCGAGGCTTTTTCTCCCCCTTTGCGCTACGGCCCGCGAACAGTCTCTTTGTAACACTGACATATTTTTCTCTCTCGCTCTCTCTCTCTCTCTCTCGCTCCCCCTCTTTTAGCGTTATAGAGGCACGGTTTTAGCGACAGCTGCCCTCGCGCGCGTGCATCTGTGCATGAGCTCTGCGCGAGGTTCGGTTGACGCTAATTTACACGCGTGCCGGGCGAGTCGATGATATAATCCGCTCGTAGTCGCTCGAGAAAAAAAAAACACAGAAGAGGGTGAAGGCAAGAAAATCCGCTCGAGTGTCTCTCCGCTCCGCTCGCCTCTCTCTCTCTCTCTCTCTCTCTCTCTCTCTCTCTCTAATCGCGATGCTGGCGCGCGCGCTGCGGAATCGAGATTACGAGAGGCTTTTCCTCCCTACCACTACCGTCACCTACTCGGGCGCGAGCGCCTTTAACGCATCTCGTAAAAAGCTCCGCTACGAAAGTGCGAAAATCAGCGGAAAAGGGTAATCAAAGCCGGGCCCTCGGGCCGTAAAACGTCGAGGCATGATACTACAAGGGTGACAGTCTCGATCGCGCTTCTGTGTTCCTATGTGTGTGTGTGTGTGTGTGTATGTTTGTGTGTGTGCGAATGCAACGCGGAAAAACAAATGCAAAATGCTTAGTTCCTCAACTCGCGCCCGCGTTTCTCTCTCTCTCTCTCTTTGAGAAGTTGACGCGCGTTATAAAGGGGCGCGGACGTGCAGCTACGGGGGGCGGCGTCGTCGCTCTGCCAGCCGGGAAAGCTTTCCGGGCTTGTATTACATGTATATATGTATGCTATTGGCGGGTGGCTGCCGCTGGTGAAATTTAACAAAATTGCGCACGAATCGCGCACGGAGCTGCTAAATCGACGTGTTTTCCATCGATTTTATCTCCACCGTCTCTCTCTCTCTCCCTCTCTCTGTGTCTGTGCAGTGCCTGGATTGTCTCGCTAATTTATTCTTTTAGGAGATTGTGTAAATACCGAGGGACGATTTTAAAAGGGAGAGAGAGAGGGATTCGATTGTACGGGCCGTATAAGGTTACACGTGGTTTTTGTCACTGTGTAGCTCTTTTGGTTTTAGTTGCGTCCGTACCACCGCGCTTTATATTAATTTTGTTAAAGAGTATGGTATGTGCACGTTAAAGAGTTAGCTACGGAGTTTATAGTGCTTCTTTTATTTTTCGTTGGGAAAATCTTGGGTACACGGATTGCGAGCTAAATGTGAAGTAGCATAAAAGGTCTTTTACTGCGAAGTGTGTTGAATGTCTGGGACGCGAAGATTATGCAGTTGATTTATAGGACCGCGTTGAGCGTGAAATTTAAAAAGTGTATTAATTCAGATTACGTATAATAAGTTTATATTTTGCAACTGATTTTTATCAAGGTTAGTAGTCTACTTGAATTAGAAAAGTCTGCAATGAATTAGAAATAAATAATGTTTTTCGTCAATTATAAAAAATAAAGATTCTGAATTTCGAGAAAAAATCCTGTTAAATAGGTATATTTTGTTTGAAGTTACATTCCAGTAATAATAAACGTTTTCATTTTTGTTATAAGTTAAATTAGTATACTCTTTTAATACTTTTTATATGAATAGTAGTATAGCAAAACTGATATAAAATCTTTTTCAACTCGATATAAGCTAGAATTTTGTAAAATTTTCTAATATCCCCGTCTGTTCGTAAGTAATAAAAAATGAAAGAATAATTAACCATCAGAAGTAGAAACAGTCAGATTTGGCCAGAGGTCAATACGATAAAAATACATAAAAATGAATTTGCCACGTGAATTCTTGAAAATTGAACGATGTTTGCTGATTTAAAAGATTGCTCACTTTAGTTATCGGACATATTGGACATCTTCAATTAATTTTTGCAAATAGAAATTTTTTTTACTGAGCTATCAAATCCATCCTATTTACTCTAAAGATTTGCGGGGAATTTCTTTATGCGCTTTCCGTCAGAGATGTCATAATAGTTATAGCAGTTGCGTCATACACGCCTAAAAGCGTTTCTTTTAAAAGTGCAGAATCGAATGTAATTCCTTAATTACACATGCATGAAAAGCTTTCAGAAAGTTCATTATGAAGTTTAATTGCGAATGTTTTATAAATGAATTTGCCGAATTTTAATTATAGAAAAGAAATGATTTTACGTGTTTACATATTTTTGAATTATACTTTTAATCAGATCGCAACACTGAATTCCTGTAAATTAAGTGCTTAAATTTAAGAGCGAAATTAAATTTCAGTTGATTATAAAAGTTCTGTACGGAGAATACTGCGTTTTCGAAAACTTTTATGCAGATACAAAAATCCGAGGTACTTGCTGGAGATTTAGTAAAATTTTCTCATAAATAGCTTAACGTTAACGCAGCGCTGAAATTTTGTTTACTTTTCTCTACCCTATTGTAAGTTTTTCTTTTTTTACTACCAGTATTTCATCCTCTGTTTTCTCATCAATATTTTGCAACTCTTCTGTATGCAGGAATAGAATCTGCCCTCATAATTTTGCGATAAAATTTTATTTTCTGAACCAATTTTCTAAAGTAGCAGAATGAAGGTTTTTGACAAAACGGCAAATCGGATTTTTCGAAATATTCATATTTATTGCCGAGTATTATTGACTATTTCACAGTAAAATGTATTTTATGATTTTGCGCTGTTAAAGCTCGGCTATATAATCTTTTATCTTTTTCTTATGCTTTCCTTGAAGTATACAAGGCGCTTTAAAAATGTTATTATCTCGTTAATTCAAATCAGATTTTCGAATCATCCTTTCTAAGTTGTATGAAATTTTCTTAACATTGTAAACTTGATGCAAAGGAACTTTTTGCATACTATTAAACAAAATTATATTACTTAGAATTTCATTATATTTACTACAGTTTTGAGAAAAATTCAAGAAAAAGTATAAAAACACTGCTATGCTATTTTATGTATCAAGTCTTGTCTTATTATTATAGAAATATTCTAATACAGAATAATTGTTTTAAAAAGTAATAAGTACTGTATTCAGTGTCAGTAAAAGTTCCTTATTTGAATCAAAGCCATTTCTTATAATTTTTTCACAAAAATTATTTATAATGATGTTATGCGTTATTAATAACGAACTTTTATGATATAGCTACCCATAAGAATTGTCCTTAAACATAATCCATTCTTAGGTATACTTTAATCTCAAATATAAATTACGCACCATAACGGAATATCTTGTTTAATTCCCCAAACGCAACGGAATCCATTCGAAATAAATGTACCCGTTAAAAAACTGCAGTGTATTTGCACGTCGGACTTAAAAAAGGAAAGACAGCCTGCGCGTAACACGCTTTTTATGATAATACTTGTTCATTTTCCAAACGGGCAGCAACAAAAAAGGAACGATAGCCGCGCAAACAAACGCGCGCTCCGTACATCAAAAAGATATATTATAGTATACGCGTCGCGTAAACGTAAATACTCCGGTGTATTAAATTTGAAAATTCAGCCGAAAAAAAAAACGCGCGAAGTCGCGTGTAAGCCGTGCGCAAAGCACGCGCTAAAAATGTGTGATTCCAGCGAGTGGGAGGATAAAAAAAAGAGAGAGCACACGCAAGACCACGAGAACTTTTACTGCCCAATAACTATTCTCCCCGGTTTCGCTGATATATCATCCCTCGGTATACTAACTGTTTTTGCGCCGCTTATACTCAACAGCGTCGGTGCAATTCGAGATGCAGAACAGAACGTATTGCTCGTGGATATTATACATATACATACACGTATACGACCGGTTCTGAGTTAAGCGAGTAGGTCGAAATTTTAAAGCTTTTCAAACTTTGGGTCAATCGAGTTTTGTACGATGAAAACGTGTAGTTGAATTTTTAGATTCATAAAGTGCAAAGCTTCGCTTATAAATTATTGGTTGTATAGAATGAAAAAAAGAATAATAAATGCATTATTGTTGTCAATCTTTTAAAAATGTTCGCATTGCTCATACATAACTTAATATTTATTAAGCTGAATAAAATTCTAGAATTTTCAAAGATATATTGTTTATTATAAAGGTAAATAATTCTAGTGATAAAGATCGCTAGCATGAAATTCATAAAAAATACTACGACAATACTCGCAGCATAAATTGCTAGTAATAAAATTTCGCCTTAACTGCTACTTTTTTTAATTAAAGTATTCAACCCAAATCATTAAAAAATACAAAATTAAAAAAATGACCTTTTTATCCAAAAAGCCACACTTTACACAGCTTCAAACAAAATTGTTTGATTAATTTTTTAATTAATTTTTAACTTCAAGTGGCGCAGACAATTTTTTTTACACAATCCTCAAATACTCGTTGCCTCAGTTTGGCTGGATATTAAAGTTTCAATTTGTAAATTTCAACCTTTTCTATATTCCGCACAAAACCATTCCTCCCAGACTAGTTACATCTCGTCCAAGATTCGTATAGATCTATATATGTGATCAGACGTCCTTTTGGCGGATATACTTCAATTCCGTTGGTTCACTCAGACTCCGCAGACCGGCGCATATATATACATAAAAATGTCCATATAGGATTTCGGGGCCGTTGTACTTTTGGAGTACACAGATACTAGTACAGAGTATTGAAGTGGGGCAGAGAGTCTGGAAGGATCAGAAGTCGCGGACGATTTTTCTTTCTTCTTGATTTCCTCGGGGGAGAATCGACTCGGGAGAGATGTTCGACGGCCCTCCAGGCGAGAGAGAGAGAGAGCAAGCGAGCGATTGCCAGAGAGAGAGAGAGAGAGAGAGAGAGAGTGGAGAAATTGGATGTGAATTACGAAGGAGGCCAAGATTTAGGATAGCTTTAGGAGTGGCGCGGGCACGCGCGATCTTAAAATGCAGAGTACGTGCACCGAGGCTCCGGGGGCACAAGTCAGATGAGCCAGAATTTTTTTGCGCCAGACTCTCCTCTCTCGCTCTCTCTCACTCTCTCACTCTGGCCTGCGTTCCATCCGCTCCAGCCGGCACCAAATTGCCTGCTTTAATATTCCCACTTTGTTGTTATTTTTTTTGTCCGCTACCCTCGCTGGCCTTTTTAATTTATCTTGCAAACACGCGAGTATCATTAGCGTTTCGAGTATGCAGACTCATTTGGTTTAATTTTATACTTCGACGTGTGCGCCGATTTTTTTTTATTGATGAGATTATACTTTATTGTTTGATTTCTTCTTGGTTTGCGTTTCATGAAATCGAAGGATGCTATTGGGTTTTTTACTTTGTTTATTCCGGAAATCTTTTAATACGCAATTAGTTCAATCTGGTCTAATCCATTCCTTTCTGACTTTCTTTGGGTATTATACTTAAATGTGTTTAAGTGGAAACATCAGTATTTGGTCAGGCAGTCGCGAATATAGGGAAACGTTTAGTTCTTATTTACTTGGCAACCAAAATATTAAGCTTTGTCTTTAGTATCTTTTCTGATAACGTAAAACAAAAATATGCAAAACTGAGCGTAATACTAGATATAAAATGATACAATTACCGAAAGTGAGCAAACCTGTTCGTGACAAAAAAAAATTAAGGGCAGGTAGCTTTAAAAACCTTTAACAACCTTCCAAATAATCTGAAAATACTTACTAATAGTAAGTTAACTATTAAAAGTAAGCTAGAACAAATTATAAAAGCGAATTTCTCTGTTGCTAACTTATAGATATTTTATTGTTTTGTCGAAAAAAAAATTCAAAGAATGTTCGATGAGTTCTGAGTTTTTAGTTTTTAATGGTGTATGTGTACACTTATAAATAAATAAATAAAAATAATTAAAAAAATTTTTTCATTTAATTTTCAGTAATTTTCTATTTCTTCAATTTCAACTTCAATAATTCTAATTTTCATAAAGTGAATAATTAAATATATTTAATTTCGCTAGAGAAGAAATTCCTTGTTAATGATAAAAATAGTTTTCTTTTCCACTTGAAAATTACAGGAGTAAGAATGTATTATTTTTCATTTTGAGGTTGAGTTAGTATTTGTATGCGTATGCTT
The DNA here is from genome assembly GCA_900490025.1 of Megastigmus dorsalis. NCBI lineage: Eukaryota > Metazoa > Arthropoda > Insecta > Hymenoptera > Megastigmidae > Megastigmus > Megastigmus dorsalis. The sequence continues at coordinate 17,139 of UELU01120677.1, read as the reverse complement.
GAGTGAGAGTACGTACGCGTAATTACATATTTCGAGAACGCTTAAACTGGTTTTAATTTTAGAAATCTCGCGTTTTCTTGGTTTTTAGCCAAAGCAGGGTGATAACAAAAGGTCGTTTTGTTGAATGGGCTGATTCTCTTTTAGTTTTACGAAAAATCTTCGTTATTTAGATTGTCTTGTTTTTCATAAATGCGATATTAAAACTTATCATTTTAATTCGACCGTACGTGGGAAAGTTTAATTTGATTTTCGTTATTCAATTTCTCTGCAAAGAATTGAGTTATAATATTAAAAGGTATAATCTCGCTAGAACTCGTCAAAATTATTACATTTATCGAAGAAATTCGTTTAGCAACTAAATACGATTCGAAGTTATTTGAGTTTCTAAATGTAATTTCCAAAAACGTAATTTCCACAAATATGTTTACGAATACGTTTACTGAAGATTGATTTGAAGAGATTTATTTGAAAGCTTTTGGGGTTTCAGTTTCCAGTATACTGCATATATTCGAGCGAAATTGTATTTATATCGAGTCGATGCCGATTTGCGAGAGACATGTGAGTTCGTCTGTTATCTCGTTACATATAACAATTTTTCAAATCCTTTTCCGTATTCCACGTATCGGACTGGCTAAATAAATCCTTTCTACTAGGCCATTCTGTTCTTTTATCAAGATCTGGTTTCAATGGTGCACAACGCTTCTGGTAGTAGTTTCATGCGAATAACAAACAGCAATGTTTTTCTCAGTCTAGTATTTTCGCTGCATTTGAACGATTCCTCGAGTCTCGGTTTACATTCTAATGCTTTCGAGTTCAAGTTTCAAAGAAAAAAATGTACAAAGTCACACTAAAGTTGAATAGTAATTTTATGCGCATTTAATGGAAAAAGTATTGGTTGAAAATGAAAAACAGTTCTTCAATTCTATAAAACGTGTACGAGAAAGTATATTATAAATTCTAAGGAAATGAATACTCATGCGATTTCGGATGATAGATTTACTGCAGCAAACAAGGCGAACCTTATCGCACCATCTCTATTAACTTGGAATATATTTAAATCTCATTATGCATCTACATTAATTTAGTGTCCTTCGAATCAAATCACGATAAATACATTTAAAGTAAATAAGGTTCGAGTTTACCATCAAGTATCGAGGCATTCGAAAAAAAAAAGTTTCCTCAGCCTAATAGTTCGTTAAATTGAAGTGCATTTTCCCGAACTGCTTTTTCCCCTTGCCGTGATACGAAGGGGAACAAATTCGTATTTAATATTCATCATTTTTTTATCCGCTGTCCCATTTGAATATGATAATAAGAATGAGCGAGCTTTTGGGGCCAATAACACCTATGTGCCCCTCGTGGGCATTCCTCCCTTTAACGGAAACAATTTACGGGGCGTATTTATGGGGAATAGCGATGGTGGGGCGGTTGATTTGAAATATTTAAAAAGTTTCAAAATCCTCTTCGGGTTGGAATAAGATTTTAATTCGAGCGTTTCGCTTTCCCAAGTGTTTAAACTTTCGGACGCGAGTGATTTCTTTTTAATTATTGCGCTTGTGATTCAATGTCGTCGAGCGCTTGAAGTTTAAGGTAAACCTTAGCACGCGACGGGCGAGGAAAATGGATGGCTGAATTATTTTTCTTCCGCAACGCGTTGAGGGGTTGTAAATGTTTCGAAAACTTGAGAAAATCGAGCTTTTCTCGAGTTCGCGCAAAGTAAACTTTTGCAAAAGGTGTGCGAAAATAAAGATTCTAATTCAAGGTTGAACATATTTTCATTACTTAACAAATTTTGTTCATCTTGTATATTTTTTCCTTTTTTTATATATATAAAAAGTACGATATATAGCGATGTTGTATTAAAATAAGTTTAAAAGATCTATTGTTGTCACTTAAAATGTGTCACTGGCATTTGAAGAGGATCGAAGTGTCTGTAGTTTATCGAGGACCACTTGATGGATTGAGTTTTTTAATGGATCGTTTTCTGAGAATACTGCCCCAAGGTTTTCTTCTTTCTTTTTTTTTTTCAATTTCTCGCTTTCGATTGATGAAACTTTTTCGAAAATGAGAAAGGAGCTCTTTCAAAAGAAACTGGGACTACTGGATTATTAATGATACTTTTTTGCTGCAAAAAAAGAATCGATGCGAAACTAATTGTAGGAAAAAAAGTCGGTTTGTGGACAGTATTGATGTGTAATGGGGTAACTCCCGTAAATAAATAAAATAAATAAATAAATATTGTTATAATGCAAAATTGAAATCGGACCTTTTTCCAGTTTACCAAATCTCTAAACATATTTTCACGTGCAACGATTTTTTATGATGAAAATTTAATCCAAAAGTAACCGTCCAATCTCATTGCAACGACATTTTATCTCTAATACCTACAGCAATAAAAAAAATCTTTCATCCTTCCATATACGATCAACTCAAAGCAAAGCTGTCATCGTGGAAAATTAAGGCTAATAAAAAAAAACAGCTAGTTCTCACAAACCATTACTCGCCTTAAAAGAAGACCCAAAGATTTTCGCTATTTCAAAGCTCAATGATACTAAAAGTTCGAATCCCTTCGACTCGGTTGTGTTTCGTCATTGCGTTCATTGCCTCGGCTGTATTACAAGTTCCTCCTGTGACGCGTCATGCGAAAGGTCGTTGCGAGTCGCTCTACACAAGCAAAAAAAAGAGAGTGAGGGGAAAAAGGGGGGACGACGACGCCCAGCCATTTCGAGATCTTAATAAAGACCACTCGCTATCTCCTCCCCGAGACATACATTTTCCGCGTCTCCTTCTCTCTCTTTTTCTCTCTCTACATTCGCTCTCGTCATGAAAGGATTCGCGCGTCTGGAGTCTTTTTAAATAAACTTTTCATTCGCACCTAGCGCGTGACTAAGCAAGAGAGAGAGAGTGAGAGAGAGAGAGAGTGTGAGAGAGAGAAAAGGGGAGGGAGAGAGAGTAAAAAAAATCAAAGCGGAGAGAAAAATCTTTTCTCGAGCCTGTGCGAGCCAGAGCATCTTCCTGACCCGTATGTATATATACGAATTTCCGGCTTGCGTGGCATTTCCCATCTTCCGTGTACGCGCGCGCGCGCTTTGAATATGTATTCTGAAAGTGCGCGCTTGCACATTATTTATGCGCCAGCACACGTAAGAGAGAGAGAGAGAGAGAGGAGAGAGAATTCTGGCGTCCTTCGATAAACGCAGTCTGTGCACACATATACACACAGACTGCGTTGCATCTCTTGCACGACTGATATACATATATATCTCGGTTATATATTGTTGGAAGTGGGGTGAACCGTGTACTGCTGTAGTTCCTCTCTTCTCTTTCTGTCTCTCTTTCGCGCATGCATGTATGCGCGTAGGACGTATATATGTGTGTGTGTGTGCGTGTGTGTGTGTGTGTGGCAGGAATAGCGAAGGATGTGTCGATCGGATATGGCGCATTACGAGTGACGATATTCTGCGTACAGTACGTGCAAATACACGGAGCGAGAAACCGAGAGACAGAGATGCAGACTCACGATTCGGAGTGTTCTATAGTGTATTGGGAGAGAGAAGATGGATTTTCGTCGGGTCAACTCACTCCGATCTCACGTGTCTGGTCTGCATGTGTAATTTTCTCGCGCGCGTGTGTGTGTGTGTGTGTGTGTGCTCGAGGGAGAGCGATTGAAAAACGAGGCTTTCCTGCGTTGATCTACGCTGCGTGTGTATGTATGTATGTGAGTCGGTTGAGCGCCGAATTGAAAGGGACGTTAAACGGACCGAGTGTTATTTTTCAGGAGGGTCGAAGGGTTTTTACATCTATCTCTCTATCTCCGTCGCTATCTCCCTATTGCCTGTACACAGAGGGAGAGATAGAGAGAGAAATATAGACAGTGAGAGAGAGAGAGAGGAAGAGAGGCAGAGGGGTGGGAGGAATCGGGCGGCGCGGTGGAGGAGTGTAAAAGGGACCGATAAACTCTGTGCAGGGCGAGATGTGTGTATGCGTATGTATATATGTGGGCGAGAGAGAAAAGAGAGAGAAATCGATGGGCACGGAAAAGTTTGCCACGTGCGTCCGCGGCGCAGAGCACAGCAGCCGGGCGTGTATATATATAGGCACAAGAGGGAGAGAGAGAGAGAGAGCGACGAAATCGGGTTACTTGTTTGTCCGGGAAAATCCTGGGTAGCAGGAGAGGGTGAAGGGGATCGGGAAAGAGCGGATGTTAAGGAGTGAGAGAGCGAACGAAAAAAAAGGAGAATGCCCCTGTGTAAGTGTGTGTGTGTATGTGTGTGGGCGAGTGCGTGAATTCCATGCGGGACAATCAATCGTCTCGCAATTCTCTACGCTTTATATTGTCCGTTTCGTTGATGTGTATACGCTAAATAAGCTTCTCTCTCCCTCTTTCTATGTGTGCGTGTGTATGTGTGTGTGTTTGTTTCAACGTGGCTTCACTATTATACACCCAAATAAGTTTGCCGGACTTTAATGCTGGAGAGGAAAACTTAATGTATACAAGTGTGTGTCGTATAGCCGAGGCGCCGAGAGGGATGTGATATAAATTTTGCCGCTTGTTAGATGATACGTCTGTGTGTGTTTGTGTGTAAGCTCGGGGATGTTTAAGAGGGTTGATGCGCCGGCACCGCTGCTGCCGCCGCCGCCGCCGCCGCCGTGTAGTCGCGACTGTTTGCTTCGATAATTTTCGGTTTGGCATGTCGGAGAAGGGGAAGGAAGAAGATGTTTGCTTGGACTCGCTGGTTACATCGGCTTTTTGTTAATGAAAGCTGAGAGCTTGTTTTTTAGGAAATTGAAAAGTGGTTGTTCGAGTAAGCGACTTTTTTATTTTTTAAAGTAATGTATACACATAACTATATATAGTTTACAAGAGATAGGTGTTACGTTACAGGGTGTAAAGGCGATTGTCGTTGTCGATTACTTTGCAGTGTCATCTCTTTCCTATAACGAACATATATCGCACGATAATTTATCGGTTATTTCGGTTCAGTTGTTTCGCGGAGGTTTAACGAAAAATTCATTTGAAATGCAGGGTGGCCTGCGTATACTTCCTTACGGACACTTGATTATGACAAAATTTTAATTTGAAAGTAGCTTTTCGAGGATCACGCGATATATATTTTCCGCTGATTTCCGCCGCACCTCTATATAAAAACTTGTGATGCAGCACACGGGCGAGTGGCATTTTTGGCTTATGCTATTCAGCTGTTTTTTGGTGGCGGAGGAAGGGATATTGATTATAACGGGCACGGCGGAGGTTAGAATCACTTAAAATGTGCCCCTCCAGAACTTTGTTTTTATATCTCCAACAAGTACGAGGTACTAAAAAAGGACATATTCCCGAAAGTTCGGATTATATAAAAGTTTTAGTAACTGTTCGGTGGTCGCGCGCGGGTTATACTTTTTCCACGCGCAGTGCTTTAATGATAATAATATATGGTGGCATAATACGTTCGACCTAAATCATTGACGATGGAATAAAATCTACGTAAATTAATTATTAATCTCTTAATTTGATAAACAGAGTATAGTATAAGCACTATGTTTGTGCTTTTCATCAAGCACTGGGAGATAAGAGTTTCCGTGGTCTAAAAAGTGTGGCACGCGTAACTGAATCAGATGTGTATATAACAGAGCTGGAATTGGTGCAATGCATACCGAAATTGAATCACAAGTAGCCCGTTTGTAAAGTGCATCGTACTTGTAACGAGCAGTAGTTTAATACACGGATTAAACGTGAAAATTTTATTCAAATTTTTTTATGCGGTACCGTATAGCCACTTGACTCGAACACTCGTGTAAAAAATAAAAACCCGTCGACCTAAAAATCCTCCGAGGGTTGTTCCGATGATGTATAAGGTCCCCCTTTAATGATACTATAATCTCAGATAAATATTATTTTCTAAAATTTCTTAGACCTCGCGCAAGTATAAAAGGGGAAAAATGCAGGAAATTAAATGGGCGCATAGGATTTCGATTTTATATATAAGTAAAGTGGGTCTTTCAGCGAAATCGATTTCGCGTGTATACACGATAAAATTGCTATACTATCGAGTGTTTCCGCGTTTCGTAGATGCCAATCGCACGTCAGCTGCGGCAGTGAGTCCTTCAGAGAAACGCTCGCGTTCCCGCGAAACGTTCGACCTGATTTTTAATTTTCTCCAATCCCTCGCCACGAAATTTGCCGCTGTGCCGCACACACAACCATCTTCGTCCAATTACGCAACTCTTGCACTACTGACCCCATTAGAGAAAACATCACTCATCACACACACACACATACACACACACACACGCGCGCGCGAAAAGTAGGAAATCAGTGAATCGTTAAGACGGGGATCGCGCGGGAAACGCATGTCTACATGAAAATCTCCTCTCTCTCTCCCAGACCGCGCAAGTTGGCGCAAGAGATTTTTGCGGTGGCTCTCTCTCTCTCTCTCTTTCTCTTTCTCTGGCTGTATATATATATATATATATATATGCTCCACGGGCCGGCGAAAAGACGAAATGTGGGTTGAGGATTCGCGAGACTCCCGGCTCGCGCCAGCTACCCCTTGATGGATGAAATTGAAAATTGCGCGAGAGTAGGTGGCCGCTCTCTTACACTAGAGCAAAGAGAGAGAGAGAGAGAAGGAGAGAACGAAACGCCAGGTCGGAGAGAGAAGAGAAGAGAGAGCGAGAGAGAGAGAGAGAGAGAGAGAAGGAGGCTAAGAGCTGGAGCAGGATTTTTAATTTTTTTTCCTCCTCCGCCACCGCCGCCGCCGCCACCACCCCTTTTTTTCGAGTATAGTCCGCACGCCTGTATTTTCGTGACTGCAAAAGAGCAGGAGAGGATATGTCCATAAAACGAGCGTACGTAGAAAGGAGAGAGAGAGAGAGAGAAGTTGGAGAGAGAGCTGACAGGCGCACGCGGACAGACATTTGATCGGCGCGGAACGTTTTCTCTCTCTCGCTCTCTACTCGGCCCGGCTCGTAATTCGACGAGCTGACGGCAATAATCGAATTAGCCGGGGATAGATCGACGTAGCGGCCAATCTCTCTCTCTCTCTCTCTCTCTCTCTCTCTCTCTTTCACTGGTGCGCGCTCTGCTAAATCGGCCCTCCGCTGCTGCTGCTGCTGCCGCTGCACAGTGTGCCCGGGCAGCAGTGCAGCGGCAGCAGCAGCGGCAGCGGCAACCGACGAGATGACGGCCCCTCCCCATTTCTCTCCTCTCTCACTCCTCTCCCTACTTTATCCTCCTAGTCGACGAGTGGAGGAGAGAGAGAGAGAGAGAGAGAGAGAGAGAGAGAGAGAGAGTCGAAGCGCCGCGAGCGACGAGCCTCGATTCTCGCATGCTGCTCTGGCAACTCACTCACTCTCCCTCTATCTCTCCCTCTCTCCCTCTCTCTCTCTTCGTATGTGTGTGGACGTGCACGCTGCAGGCTCTTTGGGATTTAATGTGGATGAGCGAGGGCTACGGACGACGTGCGTGATGAGAATGATTTCCGAGGCTGCCGCCGACGCCGCTTCAGCGCGCGAGTGTGGAAGTAGGGGGCGAGGGTGGGGATCTTCTTTTTTTTTTTTTTTTTTTTATATCGACGAGTGGGTTACGGGTCTTTCGCGGAAGTTTGCGCCGAGAGGAATACTTCGGCGAGGCGCGGTTATTCTTGAGCGAAGCTAACGGGCTGAAATTGATATTATATAGAGAAAGGTTGAGTTGTGCGAGAGATATGATAGGTTAGTGGTATCGAGTTTGCGCGCGCACGTGTGTTAGTCTGTGTGTCTGTGCGAGCTTTTGTGTACGTGCATTGGTAGCGGACTTAAAGCTGCTTTGCGGAGGCTGTTTTAAACCGTTAAATCCGGTCTAAATCGACGAGCGGAGAGAGAATCGATTTACCTAAATCAATTTAGCCGATAACAATGTTTTTTAAGTGTACGACTCGTTGCGCGCGAGTATTTGCAGCTGATGGAAAGCTGCCCGAGGTGGTCTTAAAGCTTTTCGTATATAAATGCTCGAATACTTTGCTCGAATAACATTTTCCAAATCGTTTTTATTACATTATTTGGTACTATTTGTGTTTTATTCGGATACAGTATTGTACTTTTGGCTTTAATATCAAAACGAGGAACGATTGAAAATGATTTTTTATAATATATGGATGATTTCGTCGAGTTATTGCGATTTACGGAGGTCACCGAATTCCAGCGCGATAATGACAATTTTTGCGAATATTCGAGTGTGCATTAAAAGAATTATTTTTAAACATGGGACGACCGACTATCGATTTGCATATTATCAAATCTCTTTTAACGAATTTTCATAAGTATAGTAGGGCTGTAATATACTTGTTGTGACTTTATGATTGAACACGCAGTAACCACAGTGTGAACGATACATTCGTTTCTAATAATTTAGTATTCAGAATGTCTTCGAAATGCAAATTATACTGAAAAATTTTTCCGGAAGTTGCACATTTACAATCGTATAGCAATTAGATATTTATAGTATTTCACTGAAGCTATGCATATTTTTGTCTAAGGTTTAAAAATACGCCTTGAGATGTATTAGAGCTTATTTCAAAGTTTTTTCGCACAACAAGAAAACAAAATAGTGGTGTATTAACAATCGTCGTTCATTGCCACTCATCCAGATAAATTTAAAGTATTTGCAGAAATCGATGTTATTCAAATCTGATTCTATTTTGCATAATTTTTACATGAAAGTGTTAATAATTTGATGTCACGAGTAACGAGATTTTTATGACAATACTTAGCTGCCGAATGACGCTTAACTATAAAAAAGGGCTATTAATTCGATTAAAAGGTTGTGCGCACTCTGAAATTCACTGATTAAAATTTAATCCCTTAGTTATATTTATATAACACTTTGAATGAATCCTAGGAGGGAGGTCGAACAATCATAAAATATTAACACGTTTTTAAATGGAAAATCGATAACTCGTTACTTTTTTAGTCGAGAAATCAGGCTATTTGCTACTGAAAATGCTAATTATATACTTTAATAGGAATTAGCATCGATGATTTCATAATCGATCCGGTAAATACGATAAATAAAGTATTTAAAAATTCACTTAAAATCCAAGGTAATGCTTGCGTTTCCGAAAAATAATTATTATTATTCCGCACTAACCGAATGAAATAACGTTGTTATATATATATATTTGTATTTTAAGCTTGCGAAACGAGCCAAATTCATTAATAATATTTACGTATAGATTAATTTTAATTGTTCGCAGGATCATCGTTTTTTTATTGCATTTCATAAGCTTATTAAATATTTAATCAAGAAAGCACTTTGAATCTCAATACCTATTATAATATCGAAAATTAATAAAATTGTAATATTGTAAATCGGTTAACTTATAATAAATTTATTTGTTTATACTAGCAAAAATATAATCTGGAACAGGTGGAAAATTTATGGTTTTACATCAAAGACTACAATTTTTCATCGATGGTTACGATTCTAGAATACTTATAAAGTCTGTCTATTTATACTAAATAGATTTTGCTTGATTCAAGCAGAATTCTATTATGCCGTCAAACAAAAAGTTTTCCACTTGCTTTCAGAATATATTTTTGTCAGTGTTTAGGTGAATCAGAAATTAATAATGACCGTCATTTAATCTTGATGCGTTTTTCCAAAAATTTAACTAGTTTTTACAAAATAACGTATACGTAACTTGACTTAATTTCTTTATTGAAAAATGAAGGGTACACTTCTTCTTGAAAATAGTAAAAATGTTTATAATTTTGATATTCTTTAATAATATATGACTGCATATGCCCGGCCACGCGAAACAGCGCTACAATTTTTTCCCTGAAATTTAGACTAATTTAAGCAAGACTGATAATCATTCTTTACTGAAATGTGTATCTTCTCTTTTTGTAAGATATAAATACGAAGCATCCTTCCATTGGCAAAAGCTATGTGACGTTACATGAAAATCATTACAGCTTCGGCATTCCCTTAATATTCATTATAAAAATGTCTTTTATAACATGAAAACAAAAACTCGAACTATCTCGCGGTAATAAATCTTTTCTAAAGATAAAGCAGCACCTATATACTATTACGCAACGAAAAATGAAAAAATAATGTATGATTTCTTTCCAAAACCGTAACAAAACAAAGAAGAAATAAAAAAAAACAACGTATCGTTGGCCCGAAAAATTTGAATAGACGGTCAAAAACGCTGCTGATACAGGCCTTGTTATTCGATTACCTTAGCAAAGTATACATTCAGCTACTTCAGATAAGTATTTTGCCGTTCTCAGCAGAATGCATTTTTAGCAGCTTCAGCAAGGAACGCGACAGAATCTCGCGTCTTTCCCTCAAATTGTAATTTCTCCCCTGTATACACACGTGCACTTGTATACACACACACACACACACATGGACACGGGCACACGCGCAAAGTGTAACGAGCCTCTGCGTACATATATCCTTTGCGCAAAAAAAAAGAACGAGAGGGAGACACCGAGTGGACGCGAAACAAACGAAAATCGTATTATCATCGACGAAAAAAAAAAAGAGTGAACGAGCGCGGAACACCACAGCCGTACAAAAAAAAAAGAGGAGAGACAGAAAGCGCGAGTACAAAAGTAGGATATAGAGAGAAAAAAAAAGCGAGAGGGATCGAAATTAAATTCGACTCAACTCGTCCGTAAAAAAATTCCTCGCGGCCAAAGCAACACGGGCTACTCTCTCTCTCTCTTTCTCTTTCTCTCGCGCCAATCACCGATCGCACCAACCGAATGCGAACGCAATACGAAAAAAAGAAACCGCGAGAGCTCGCGCAAAAAGCGAAAGAAGGAATGTTGCGCGATAAAAACGTAAAAAAAAAATGAGCAAGCGAGAGGAGGAAGGAACGACGACCGCACGAAGGGGCTGCAAGAGAGAGAAAGCGAGAGAGGAAGAGAGGAAGAGAGAGAGAGAGAGATAAAGTAAGCCCTCCCGGCAACAACTACCAACACACGAGCGGCGGTGGTGGCGCAACGCCTGTCTAAACTTGGCTTGCACTCCAAGTTTTTCAATAAGAATAAGGCAATATAGCCTTGTTCCACCTCGTGCCAACAGCAGCTCTTCGAGCTTTCATCTTACATCCTAGCACGAGCTGCTGCTCTGTTTCTCTCTCTCTCTCTCTCACACACACTCGCACCCTTATGTCTATATATAGGTATAGAGGTCGGGCAGGCGTATCCGAGATTTCCAGTTTCAATTTACAGGTGATACTAGCAGCCGACGAAAGAGAGAGCCATGAAGAAAGAGAGTGAGAGCTGCTGCTGCCGCTGCTCCACCGCACGAGCACCAATAATGAATCTCGATGCCCTCGTCTCGGAAAATCCGACGAGCAGAGAGTGAGAGAGAAAGAGAGAGGGAGTGAGATAGACAGATGGATAGATGAAGAGAATAAGAGAGAGAGAGAGAGAGAGAGAGAGAGAGCGGCGAGCATCTCGTGCACAAGCCTAGCGATTGCCTGGACTCTCGGATTGATCGAAGGCTGGAAAAGGAGGAGGTGGAGGTTTGGGTAGTAGTAGGACGGCATTCACACACATACACACGCATACATATGCACACACGTAGACGTGGCGGTATAGAGTAGTTGGCCCTGCCAGAAATCTATCTCGGTCAAACACCGTTAAAACAAGAAGGCTGCTTCCCTCTCTCTTTCTTGCCTTTCTCTCCTATCCCAAGATGGGAAAGGAGAAAAAAAACAGAGGGTCAGTTGTAAGGAGGGTCGGTTGGCTAAAGCTCGTTTCGCTCTATTATTATTATACTGCCTCTCTCTCTCTCTCTCTCTCTCTCTCTCTTTCTCCTATACTCGTTTACGTGTATACCGGAGAGAAGATGAACGAGTCCTGTGTGAGTGTGTGTATGTGTGCGGGGCCAGCGGTGAGAAAAAAGGGAATTATCGAGCATTTCGTGACTTTGGCGCGGGAAAAATCGAAAGCTCGATACATTTCAATTAACGTGTTTCGATATACGTGTTTTGCAGCTTGATGCGCCATGTGTATATAAATGTGTGTTGCAGGTCGTATATATATATATATATATAGGGAATTTTGCATGAACGATAGCAATTGGGTTAGGTTTTTTTTTCTATTTTATATGCTTCTGCGATGCGCTCGTTTCAATTACGAGATTGGCTGTGTGTGTGTGTGTGTGTGTGTGTGTGGCCTGATAGGATTTTAAACGAATAGTGGCAATTATTGGATGGTTGAAATTTGAATAATCGCAGGTTCATTGATTGGGATGCTTCTTGATGGACAATCGAGGTAATGAAAGAAAGATTGTTTGCTGGTGT
>UELU01120676.1:0-20406 GCA_900490025.1 Megastigmus dorsalis | reverse complement strand
CACACACACACACACACACATATACATATCCTCGCGATGCTACACCTTCCTCCCGCTCTCTCTCTCTCTCTTTCTCTCTCTCTTCTTTATTTTGTCAATCCGCGCGCAGCCTGCACTCGCGTCCCTTTGTTCCGTTTTCTCATCGGCGATGGCGGACGGCATTGGCCCATCTGCTTCTTTTTCGCTTGCTGCTGCTGCTGCACACACACACGAGAGTTATTGGCAGTGCGGCTGACGATCGATGCCAATTTTCGCTCGGGGCTATATACTCCTCCGCTCTCTCTCTCTCTCTCTCTCTCTCTCTCTCTCTCTCTCTCTCTCTCTCTCTCTCTCTCTCTCTCTCTCTCTCTCTCTCTCTCTCCGCAGCTCCTATATAACCTATACGCGAAGCCGCGCCAGACTCTGTATTGCGATGCGCCCGCAGTCCGCGTTATATATGGGTTTCGGGTATCGAAAGATAAAGTTTTGCAGACGTTATTATATGACTCGGAAATCCGCTTTTCGTTTATTCGACTCTGCAGTGCATTGTCTGTCTGTCTGTCTGTCTGTCTGTGTGTGTGCATGTGTGTGTGTGCAAAATAATGAGTTCATTGCTCGGTAATACTTATATTAACCGCGTGCAAGCAGCAGAAACTCTTTTGCGCGTCGGCAATATAATGCGCGATCGGCCAATTTTTTACCGATACAAATGCTCGCAGCGTGTGCAATGTTTCAGTTTCATATATAGCAAAGTACTCCCAGTGACGTTTCCTCATAAAAATCCGTATATTAGAAGCAAAGTCATTCTTCCACGGTGGTCTTTAGAGAAAGAGTATATATATATATAAATAACGCGGGGCGACTGCAGGATGGCTTTAGCAGCTGGACTTAAATACCGTGAGCTCACCTCCTAAATACGTTGACATTATTTTCGCACCAAACAAGACTCACCTCCAACTCGAGAACAGCGCCTGTGCGGTAAGCGTTGCTTATCAAAAATTAGTACGGCTCGAGTCTCTCTTTCTCTCTCTCTCTCTTACAGTTACAGCTGCGGACGTTTACAGTACCGAGCTTGTCGACGCTGCACCCACACAACACACAGAGACGGTCGAGCGCGCGTCAGCGGAAAGCCTCTCACTTAAGCAAAGTAATACCACCCGAGAACACAATCGACGCGGCTGCACTCGAGTACGAGGTATATATACACATCCGCGAACAATGCGACGCGTCTTAATTTTCATTGCGCGACCGTCGCCGCGTAGAATCGCGACTCGTATATATATTGACGACACGCATGGCAAATGTTTTCCTCGCTCGACTTCGATATATATATGTATATGCATATATACTACAAGGGGGTTTCTTTGCTTAACAAGAACCTATTTCAACTTGTTGACTTCGCGTATATATAGCAGTGGAATTTTGTTTTGCGCATCGCTTTGACAAAAGGATATTCATGCGTTTCGGACGCATAATATATATCCGCGACGAATAAAAGAGCATAGTTACATTAATAAATGTAAAAGATCGGTATACCTATAATGTCGAATTTAATCGTTCTAGTAAAAATTCAAAATGTCAATAAAGATTTTAACAAAAAAATTGTTGTTGGTACAGCAACTGCAAATGTTCACAAATACTTTTATAAATCTATTTACTATTTGTTAACTTGTATATATATAATTTTCGAATGGTTTAAAATAAAATATCGCGCGCGGAGTCTATAATATTATTTATAAAGTAAGTCTACAAATATATATGCCAAAAAGATAGAACCGCACATGTATATAAAAACGCATAAAACGCAGCGATTAACGCCTGCAGAGTGTTAATAAATTGCAAATAAAAAAAAAGTAATAGTATAAGTAACCGGCAGGTTACTGGAGAAAAATCGTTGCGCGCCAGTCAAATTAAGCTCTCCAACTCATTAATAAAGCCATCACCGCAGTATGCAAACCGCGATTCCCAGATCGCAACATATTAAGACAGTCGAGAGAGAGAGAAAGAGACTCTAGAGCTTTTTGCCGCACGGATATTTCCTCCTTCCCTCTCTCTCTCTCTCTCTCTCGTCCTGAAACATACACACACACTGCGCATAGATTACCAAGTTTCTCTCTCTCTCTCTCTCTCTCTGACTCGCTCGCCTTCTAGCATCCGCCTCAAGTATTCCCGACGACGCGGAACGCCGCGCAGTCGCGGCAACGAGATAATGAGGGGGACAGAGCCACTCTGTCTTCTAACGCACGTATAATACATGTAAACTGCACATTCGCACACACATATGTATATACATACTCTCCCTCCCACTCTCTCTCTCTCTCTATCCCTCAGTGGATTCGGGAAGCATAGCGCGTTGTACACCTGGTGTGTGCAGTATATATAACGCGCGCAGGTCCCTTCCTCCCCTCTATACATGTAGTGAGTACCGCACTGCGAGCTGTAATCGCTGCTTATAGGCGTTGGTTCGGTGCAGCGGCAGCGGTGCTAGTGGTGGTGGTGGTGGTGGTGGCCCCCTTTTATATACCCGCGAGCCGCTGGCCCTTATCGCACTGCTTCGTACGTCCATCGGGCCGGTGCATTGGCCGACCGACTGCTGCACTCTCTCTCTGCCCTCCTCTTCTTCCTTATGCAGTTCTTGGCAGTCGTGTCTGGCTGCCGCCGCCACCGCCGCCGCTGCTGCTGCTGCACTGCACACACTCTCGCGCTTGCCTTTTTTTTTGCCTTTTCTCATATATATATGTATATACGCCTCTCTCGCTGCTGCTACAGGCCATCTCTCTTGTGCAGTATATGGATGCGCAAAATTCAGCTAATGTTGGGCCGATTCGTTTTTTCAGAATGTTTTTTATTTAATTATATCGATCGGGAGGGATATTAAACTCGAAACAGTTTGCAGTTTATTTTATAGTTATCGAGAAATAAATTAGAGGTGATAAACTATATATGCTGTTTACAGAAATTTCGAGTATAACTATATGTGTTTTTACAAGGGCTCTGAAATTAATTTTGACACGGAGATAAGTTTTGACCATCCTCTTTTTTTTTGGAAATTGATAAATAAGCTGCAACTCTTTAAAAGGCGAGACGGTAATTTGTTGGAATTTTTAATATAATTTTGATGAAAGTGTCTTTATAAGTACAAGGTTTACTTATTTTACCCCTTGTATATTTGTGCAGATTGTCCAACACCTGTATATATATAAGTCAGTGCTCATCGTGGACAATACGAAGCGATAACGTTGATTCCGAGCTATATACATAAAATATTGTGTTAATGAATCGCGAGCCATTACAACCCAATGCGCTCTCTCCCAGCATGAATCATAATGTGCTGTAAATGTTATCGAATGCAATCGCGCGCGCCATCAGCATCAACAGTATATATATATATATATATATATCGAATACAACGATCTGCGTTTCGAAATACTGCGATGATATATATATACATCGGGCGTGCAGATTTTAATTATTATTTACCTCTCGTCACTCGCGCCTCTAATTTTTACAATAAAACAAGTGCATAAATAACACTTGCTTTTATTACGGTATATACGGTAATATTACTGAATGCCGATCGATTACGTGGAAACGCATTGTCCGTATAATATATAAGAAGGAAAAATGCAATTTTCCGTACATCAGCGACAATTGCAGCACGAACGAATTCTACTCAGCCCCTGCAACTCGGCAAGTAAAGCAAATAGAATCCGAGTACGTCGGCTTAATTAAGCCGTGCTAATTCCCTTCATTCATAATAACTCGAGAGAGAGCTTGCACATATCGCGAACCGTCGTGTGCTTACATCCGACCCTATCCCTAATATACATGTATATGCTTACTCGGTCAGAGAATGAAAGATTCAGTCGTCTGCAGCAGTGGCGAACGGAGATATCCGTCCAAGTTCGCTGCCATGCACACATACATATATATATATAAGCTCTCCCGCGAAGCTTTGCCACATGCGCTACTCGACTTAGCGAACGCAAAATTATTTTTAGCCGTGCGCCGGTGTGCCCCCGACGACTACACGCTCAACGACGACAGATTCCTCGCATCGCTATATGTATTAGAGAGAGAGAGAGAGAGAGAGAGAGCCGCGACTGAAGCCTTACAACTCCATATATATGTGTATGCCCCGACACTCCACGGCCAATCGAAGCGCATTCGTCTTTAATGCCCCATGCGCGTGTGTGAGTGCGCAGTGAGTGTGTGAATCCACTCTACAGCGAGGCTGTATGGGAATGGCCGAGCACGACTGTCACTGCATTATCCCCGACAGCCTCGCTGCTTGTGAGCTGCATGTGCGGCGCGGATATCGCCAAGTATACGCCGTTTAATTCCTGTCCCCCTCTTCCCTCTCTCTCTCTCTTATAATTCCGCAAAACCCCCGCATTTATCGCGTGGCCGTAAATGTCGTTGTCGACTTCTCTCTCTTTCTCTATCCTCGGCTTCGCGAGCGCGTCCATAGGCTTTTTCGTAGCTCGTTCTTTATCAATTTTATTGTGGCGAACTCGAATGCAGCAGCGCAAGCCGCGGCGCACGGGATATCGCTTTTTCTTTTCCCACTTTCTTACTTGCTTTGGTTTTTTTTCTCTTTTTCAGTTTTTTGTTTTCTTTGGTTTCGGTGCCGAGAGACTCTTACACGTGTAAGATACGCAAAGTGAAATATTTTGCATTTTATTTGCTTAGATTAATGCATGAAATTGTAAGCAGCGCGGCCGCTTATATACCGACTACTCGCGAGCACTCTTTAATTGCAAATAAATAATGTTGTCGTTTTCTAGCTTTGATAAGTTTTAGTGCCGAAGCTACAAGATTATAAACTGGCTTTTATAAGTTCATGCAAGATTTTCGGTCTATATGCAAACGTATATGTATACGAAAAGGTTAGAGTTGCAAAGAAAATAATTGTTCTGCGTCAACGAGGGCGATTGTACGTTTAGTTAATGAAGAACCATATTTTAAACCATTTAAAATATCGTTCCAGCTTAAAAAGAAGAGTAACAATTTATTTTAAATATTACTATTTTTGGTTATACAGAACTTTATTTTGCTAAATAAAGATGCAATCATTTTTTTTTAATGTATTTTATCCTTTAAAGAAATTTTTATCGTAAAGTGAATTATGAAAATATTGATGAATTTGCATATTTTATAAAAAAAAAATATTACCTAAAATTTAATGTCATTTATTTATTCTTATAGAAGTAAATTTGATAATTGAATCAATTTTTCCATTCACTTATGGCATTATAAGATTTTTCAATTTTCATATTGGACTTTAGATAAAAAATTGGTAATGAATATTTTAAATCTACGTGTCGAGTAAAATAGCGTTGACAATATACTACACACAGTTTTATTTAGCTACAGATTAATTGAATTTACTTTATCGAAGCTTAAAAAGAAATACGTGAAAATTTTGCATACAAATTACTTTCTAAAATGCTCTAATTGAATTATTTTACAGCTAATGATTGTGAATATCACGTAATAGTAAAAAAGTGTCAAAAATGAAAAACTATATCCCCATTTTTAAACTTACAGCATACGAAAAATAAACATCATTTATGAGCTGAGATAGAGGTACAATTTGAAAGTAAAAAAGAAACACAAACATTAACAACTGTTCGAAATATAAAATATTTACTAAGTCTTATTATTATTTTTCTCTATTTTCAAAATAGCTGATATCTGCATTAATCTATAACTCGTAATTGCAATCAGCGGGACAACAGTCAAAATTTCGCTGCAAAAAAAAACGTACAATTATTAAAAACACAATTAAGCATGAAATATTGTCTGAAATTCGCCGGACAAATGAATGCACCTTTCACAAACTGGAATTCGCATCGAATGAATCACAATAAAATGCCTTTAGAAAAAGCGCGTCAGGAAAAAACACACGGCAATTTCCTTCGTTCCCTCGACAATTCAAAATTTACATCCCAACTCGCCTCGTAAACTCCTCATTATTACTCACTGCCACGGCAGCTTTTACAATCATTACAAAAAAGGAGAAGAAAAGACACCGCGAAAACATTTTTTTTAATATCGGCGCCACACACAACTGCGCGGTGCATTCTTACGGCACTCGCGTCGCATCTCATTAGACGAACAATAAAGTGCGCCCGCGCGCACCAGCCACGCCACTGCACGCAGCCTGAGATGAGCGACCCGCGAGAAAGTATTATATATATACATATATATATAAAGGTACTTAGAACTCGTTAAAATTGCCGCCAGACCGAGTGCGTGCAACGGCTATAGGCTGCTACGGCGCACTACGCGCCACATTGAGAACTCGTCATTTCCATGTGCGCTTCTTCTCTTCGCTCCCACCTCGTCCGGAATTTTTTTTCCTTTTTGCATCGCGCGAATGCAGATGCGGACAAACTAACGAAATTTTTTATCTTCCCTCGTGTGTGTGACGCTCTCGCGGCTCTTGCGACCTGAATGCGAATTTGCATATGCGGCAGTAGTGCGCGCGCATATATAACGACGGAATCATACTCGCGGGGAGATGCAAAAATATCGCAGCCGCAAATTTACTTTCGAATGGGAAATGAAGTTTTTTATTAATAAAGTCCTGATGCCACGTATTTGTATGTAGGCCAATTCGGGTTAACCCAGTGAGTTGGAAATTGTATAGATCGCTTTTATTTTTGGATTTCTTCCTTTTACCCTGAATTTATTTATGAATATTCAATTTATTTTCTTTTACGTTTTATTTGCGTTCGAAGCATTTATTTTTGATGAAAACATGTTTTTTCTTGTCACGTTTTGAATATCGCGCTTTTCGAAAAATAAGAACATCGTTAATCGATAAAAATTAATGCGGCGTCTTAACATTGTAAACAAAACTGATATTTGCTTTCATAGTTAAGTAATTAAAAAAACTATACTAAATGTGTCCTTTCTTTTCGCATCAATTTGAACACAATTTGATAAAAATAAACAAAAAAATAAACGAGCCACTTTTCAAAAGTCTATATCATTGATTAAACTAACGTAAATTTTACAGTCGCGGACAAATCAAGCGCAGCGAAAGCCATATACCCCCTAAAAAACTACTGCACGTTCTCGAGATTCTAAGCATCGCGGAGCGCGGCGGGTCACTCGAGCTCCTCGCCGCAACGCTAATATTGGCTTAATTTTGGAAAAAGTCAATGAGCGCGCGCTACTCGCGACAAAAGCCCAAACAACCTATATATATATGCTATCCGCGCTCTGCCATGGCCCCGAAACGGCCTACATTATGATCCATATATACATGCGCGAAGTGTGCACGTACTTCAAAGTGTGCTTCGGCGAAGCTCGTGATTATGTGCCCTTCTTCGCGCTTGACGATCTTTCGGGAATGATACTCGGCTCTTCTTTATCGTCGTCGCACACACAAGAGCTGCTGCTGCTGCTGCATCGGAGATGCAGGCGGCACAGATTGAATTATGTACGCCCTCTGCTCTGTTTCGTTTCTCTCTTCCTCTTTTTCGTTCGCTCTTGACTGCAGCACGCATGGCACGTATATGCGTATGCCTGTGTGCCCAGTCGAAGGGCCAACTTTTATGCCCGAATAAAATGTTTATTATCGCGCGTAGAGTGTATTGGGCCACGCTGAATTTGATTATATTTCCTTTCGAGCGGTCGGGTTTATTATTTTGGAGTATATATATATATATATATGAATCCCGCGATGTGTTGGTGTGCTTTTTATTTTGGTTTGCGACCGGACGATAAGCGAGAGTTGTGAAAATTTAATGGATGCGCACCTTTCTTTTATGATAATTTGTTAACGAGAAATTATCGCGACCGTTTGAATGTTGGCACAGGAATATCTGCTCTATAGCTATACTCGGTGCATGTATCTACTTATATTTACTAACAATGCTTTTACCTGCTTTTTATCGCTCGAATCCGAGTTAATATTTCAACGACTCAATCGCTGAATTCTTTGCGCTTTTGAATGTAGAACTAATGTGCACTCAGAGCATATTCTATTCCATTTCTAAGCAGATTAAACGATTATAAAGTTAATGGTACAGGACTTTAGCTTTTATAGAATAGCTCTTTTTGGTTAGATTTTCCAACTTTTATAGATTCTATTTTCGTATCGATTCACAAAGAAATTTTGCATTTCTAATTGAATTATTTTAACATAAAATTTAGTTACATTTTAATAGTATTGGATGACTATATACTTTGACGCAATACGACTTTATTCACGAATAAATCCAAGATTGTAGCTGATCATTTTTAATGCAAAAACTCATCTCATTACTTTTCTCCACTCTTCATTATTCATAAAACGTATACGGCCTGAAAATGAACTCGAGCGTACATTTTAAATGCTATTAAACAGCTGACCAAAAGTGACAAGTTTCATCAGCTTGGCTTTTAAATAATGTACAGGTGGTAGAGTTGCAAAAGTGTGCGGTTAATTTGACTGCGTAACAAAAGTGGCAGCCAAGAGCGACTTGAACCCTGTATTATACGCTGTAGAACTTGTTGGACAAAGAAAGCGAATAATCTCCTGATGCCAACGTACACAGTCCTAAAGTTTTAGAAAAGTACAAGGGTAAAAGCGCTGCTTAGTTGACTTTTAATCTACAGCTTCATTTATTTCAGAAACAGGAGCTTCTAATCTACAGCTGGTTAATCAGTGAGCGATAATTAGATTCTGACAACTGTCAACCTCAACACACCCACCAACTTATCTCGATTAGAAAAAAAAAGCCATAAACCTGCAAGCGAAGCATCGTACCTATTCAGTATTGTCTACACAATTGTTTTTGTGTTTTTTTTTTATGTTTACCGGCAGAAAGCGAATCGACAGCAGCGCTCGGCTCGATAATCGTCGTCGAGCGCCCGCTTAAGTCTGGACTAATCTGCCTCGCGTTGGATAAAGTGCCAGAGCCGCTGCCGCCGCCGCCGCCGCCGTCTAGTTGGTCAGACATATATACAGCAGTAATAGTCTATACGCGCGAGACTCGAGAGCTCTGAAAACGAGCGAGACGGAGTGCTATATATTTCGTTCGTTCCTCTGTTTGTTCGCGTTGTTCCTCGGGTGAAGGACCCGGTTTTAGCTCTTTCTTCTTCTCCCAGTCTCTCTCTCTCTCTCTCTCTCTCTCTCTCTCCGTCTCTCTTGCCTTATCCCGACACTGCTCTTTCTCTCGCAGTCTTGTATCCGCGCGCCCGATGTCTTTGTCCCCTTATTTCGCTCTTCTCCTCCCTCCCTCGATTTCCATCTCTCCTTTTTTCCTTTGCCAGCCAGCTCTCGCGCACCCAGTGAGATAGAGAGCTCGGAGAGCTTCGATCTTCTTCTTCGCTGTGCTTCGCAGTCGTCGTCGTCGTCGTCGTTCCGTTTTGCTATTTGCCTTTTTATACATGCTTTTTTTCTCGCCTTTATTTATGCCGCACTCTTGCTCTCTCTCTCTCTCTCTCTCTCTCTCTCTCTCTCTCTGCGACTCTCTCTGTGCGTGCGCCTTGCGGTCTCTTTTTCACACTTGCGGCAAATTTTTCTCTAACTTGGCTCTTTGCTGCCCAGTTGTTTCGCTCCCTTTTGTTTGCCCTTCGCGCCCCTCCCACTTCCCCCGGCTGCTCTCGACTCTGTACACACCATGCACTTTGCCGTATGCGCCTTATTCTTCCTCCTTTCTGGAAATTTCACCATTTTTCCGCATGTCCGCTTTCTTCTTTATAGCGTTAATAAATGCCTCGGTATTGCAGACTTATGGATAGTGTGGGCGTTCATTTGTGGAAAATTGCGCTATTTATTTCTCTTATATGAGCGGACGAAACGCGAATTCCACAACCTTCTTTGCAACAAAACCATTTGTACCATTTGTCTTCGTTCCTTTCAATTCGTAAGTGCGAGTACTTTATGAAAGCGTCTTCACCGTTATCCCCCCGCGATAATCCAATAAGTTCTGAAAGTCAGCATAAGCCTGGCAGACCCGATGACAGGTGAATTAAAGGACCATTTAAAGGATCGGCGCAATCAAGCTTAAATATCACCATAGCTATATATATATATATATATATATATATAATCGCCATTAGTCTTCCTCATCCCACCTCGTAAGCATCACGCGCTGCACGTGTTTTCTTTTTCCTGCACTCTCCCACTGCAGTATACATAGCCAATATATGCATTTGAATGAAACTGTCGTTTGCATCTAATTACTCCTTTGGACGAGTAATAGTAGCAGCAGCGTCGAGGTGCAATACCTCGTTCTCTTTACGATCGCGATTCTCCGTCGCTCCGGTCACCCTTTTTTTTATCGCCGTTACACCCGTATACTGGCCTAGCCGCGCTCACCCTCTTCTTCCTCTATATACATATATATTAGTAGATCGAAAGTTTCCGGGACGTTTTTAATTATGCATCGCAAGTTTCTGGGATATCTCTAAGTTTCTGGGATATCCCAGAAAACTTCGGAGTGTAATGCAAGTTTCTGGGACTTTTTTCGGTTAAATTAGTTTTTTAGTAATGTTTTCGTGTTTTAATACGCAATAGTGACCGGAAACAGAAGCGGGCGCCGCAGGTGAACATCATTGGGGTCGGGGGTTGAGGGGTTTTCAGTTATTATACTATTAGAAGTAATTTATCATAAAATGACTATATATAGTTGTTCCCTATCTTTTAATACAGATGCCCGGAATTTGTATCAATACATATTTATTATATATATACGTATATATCATCCATCTCGGTTTTTCTCTCCAACTCTTCCTCTATCTCGCTCTCTGTCTCGCTCTCCCAAAGTCAGCGAGCAGCACATCGAGCGATGCCCACCTGGTGCGCTCTCCTCTCCTCTCTCTCCCTCTCTCTTCTTCTTTCTCGCTGTTTTATTCATCCTCCGTCTCTGTCTGCTTCCCCTTCTATGCCTTTTGTCTCGCTCCTTCTCTCTCTCTCTCTCTCTCTCTCACTCGGCCGAATCGAAGCTCGAATCCCGACGAAATTGCACAGTCCTCGCAGACGACGAGCGACGACACACCTCCTTCCTTTCATTCTCCGCAACTCGCTGCGCTGTCTCGCCATTTGCCGAAGGACACTTTTTTACTCTTTCTCTCTCTCTCTCTCTCTCTCTCTCTCTTTACTCATTCTCCCTCTCGTTTCATCCTCTTGCGTGTGCCGATTTTTTGGTCGGCTTCGTTCTGCGCGCGCGCGCGAGCACTTTTCATACTATCTCTCTTTCGTGTCCTTTCCCTCTTTTGTCGCTCGGTATAATTTTTGGAGTGAGAGAGAGAGGGAGAGAGAGAGAGAGAGAATGAGAGAAAGAGCATTGGGCCGGACATTTTATTGTCCAAGTCGGAGGCGTTTAATTAGCGCGGAGAAGTATATTTACGTGTCTAAGAGCCGAGGAGACACGACAGAACGTTATGAATAAATATATTCCCCTTTTCAGGTGTATTATACGATTAACGTCTTGTGTGAGAGAGCGATTTCATATATTAACATGGATGCGAGTCGCTCTCGGCCCCTACTTCGTTTCCACCTTTCGACACAGCTCGACAGTTCTTTTTTATCGTTTCGCCTCTCACAAAGATCAGCTTATTAATTAAGATCGGACAATTAGTTCACAAATTGTTAGCTACATTGTATTATATTCTTGCAATTCCTTAAGGGTATGTGATTATTCGAGATGGATTCTTAATACATTTTTGGTCGCATTAAAATTTTTCCCTTCCATCCATATACAGTTTCAAAGCGTGTGTTTTTTTATCTTACGTCCGAAATGATTTTATTCAGAATTTTCTATATAGCTTTAATTTACAGTACACCGAAATGCTAATAAGTATCCAGTAATTACGATTTTCAAACTTCAAATCAAAATTTAATTGCAGCCGTCGTGTCGGCGTAATGCCTTTAAGGTATAACAACATCAGCAATGAAAATGTACAATTTATTTCATAAAGTTTCCTCCCGACTCGTTCTTAAGATTCGTTATTTTCTTTAATTCCGCGTCTCAAGTCGTAGGCGCATGTCTAAAATTAATATACAGACACGTAATTGGTAATATCTGCATCAACTATATATATATAAAGTCTTTTGAAATAAAATCCAATCACTTATCATTAATCAGATCCTGGACATTTCCACGAAATCGATAAAAGTAAAGAAAAAGCGGGTACTGCAATCAGTGCCGGTGTACGCAATAATACCCAATGCAACTGTTTCATAGCCAATAAATGTTATACATTATACGAGGCCGTGTATATATATAGTAAGTATGCGCTCGCACACCCCACGTTAAAAAAAAAAAAAAAAACTTTGGATGTTACGCGTTGACGCTACTGTTCTATATTAAGAGGCACAGCAGCGCAAGGGTTCAAGTACACAGATGCTTATTACATAAATACACGACAATTCGATTTGAGCGCACGTCAAAGCGGGTTAACGAACTCAACAGCTACGCGCGCTCGCAGCTTTTCTCGCTTTAGAGAATATTACACTCGCCGCGAGTTAATGATCGCTCGCGCGCGCTTACCTTATTGCTATTTGCTCTTCGGGATACCGTTGAGGAAAGTAACGCAGCAGCAGCAGGGCCGCGTCCGACGAGCGGTGTTCGCGCGCGGCTCGCGGGAGCAATATTTTAAAGTCAAGCACGGACTGTGATCTTATTAGCATGACGCCTGGAAGCCATTACGCTAATAAAAGTAAATTCTGCCTGCGTTAAGAAACCATTAACTTCTGTTACGTGCTTGAATTTAGTTCGCCTTTGAACATTTATTATTTTTCTTGATGATTAATTTCGTTGGATCGCGCGCCTCAAAGTATTTCCTGTTCGAGGGAATTAAATAGCGGTTACGAAAGTTTCGTTATATATTTGTACAGTAATTTATTGTTTGTTAAGATTAAAGTTAATATATAATGGTATACGAAACTTTCGGGGCATCTATCGTTGGTAATATGGAGGGATCGATAATTTCATTCCTTTTGTGTTGTGCGGTATACCTTGTAAAAAAGTCCCTATTGTTTTAAGGCCATTATTGTAAAAGATAGAAGAAAGCAGTGACCCACAAGACATCGGTCGTAAAATTGAAACTGTCGATTTTATCGTCGAGACCTACAACAGTTTAATAGATAAAGCTAAGCTACTTTTTGCTCCTCCACGTGCACAAATTTAAAATTAGGTAATAATGTTGAAGTTAACATAAGTTAATTATAGTCTTTGATAATTTTCCTCTATTGCTTTAAATCTACAACCCTTTCTAAAGCATATTCAAAGGTTCAATGTCCAGTACGAAAATTACCGCGTACAATGGGAATATAAACAAAAGTATACTGTTATAACTAAATAATCGTTGTGTTTAGAAATATTTTATTGCCGCGATGAAATATTAGACGGGCTAATATTTCACTAATTCTGGTGGTTTGAAAAATCGCTAGAAGCAACACAGATAATACCAGCAACCAGTGAGAGAATAAAACAAATTTGTTGTTTTACACCTAATTATATAAAAAAGACTCTCTTGACATATGATGATTTAGCAACATAATGGGTGCCTTCGAACTCCATGCCAAAAAAATTAATTTTAGATCTGTGTCGGGGTTCGTCTGCTTTGGTTGAAACCAAAAAAGTCTATACAAATTACTTGCTCCTCGCGCTGTATATACTATCCGAGGTAAAAATAGAAAACGTTAATGCCATAATTGCGGAAGCGTCAAAACATTAGACTTTAAAAAATTGGGCCGATAATGTTTTGGTTCCGAGTTTCCGTCCGAATATCACGTGAACGTAACATCGCTGTACCTTGTATAAGGCCAATGACCACGGAAATCAGTAAAATGTAACTAAATGTAATTATCACGAAACAATTATGAATAATATGACAATTATATGTATTGTATGTATACAGTGTTATCGACGAAAAATTGTCCAAGATAGAAGAAAAAGGTGTATATAAGCAAACAGATGGGCAAGTTAAAAACAAGCGGGTTGAATCTCCCACAACCACAACTTTCATGGCGTCGCCTTGAGCCATCACGCGAGCGATCTATGACAATATCATCACCGCTCGCGATAATTATTATTCCACGCGATAATCTGTGATTCAAAGGTACTACTCCGAGAGCGAGTCGCGTATACATATATATCCATTCCGTGGTTCGTCGACCTTCGTCAGCTACATACTGTATATCGGGGAAAAAGCCAGAGAGCACTGTAAAGCCTCATCACCATACGACCTCGCAGAAGCCAACCATAATGATCCGACAAAAAGAAGAAAGAATCCCACCGATCGGCGTTTAACCAATCAGCAACCCAGTTCGCCTGACCTGCGCGCGACCCTCGCTGTGCACTTCCCTTAATAACATACACTTTTCTGAAATCTCAAGCTCGGCGCAAAATCCCTTCTTCCCTTTTCTCCCTCTCTCTCTCTCTCTCCCATAAACAACGCGCTTCCTCGATCGATTCTGCCCCTGCGGAACGGCAATTAAAACCGATCCGCTAAACGATATCCGCACCGAGCAAACCAAACTCTCTCTCCCCGTTCAACGTTGAAAAATGGCGAACAAGGAACTTTGTGCGCGCGCACGGACTCTGCGCTCGCCTCTCTGCAATTTGGTAAATCGACCGTTCGCCGCGCACTCGCAAATCATATACATATATATATACCCGAGTCAGAAAAAAAACCTGATGAAAACGTATGGAAAAAAATCAAAAGTGGTGGGGGGTACGTAAGGATTATATGGGTGCCACGAGGCTATGGACTTCAATTTCCTCGTAGCGGACAGAGTTCGGTGAGCGCCAGCTGCCGCGGACCTTTGCGGAGAGAGAGAAGAAGCAGCCATCGAACGGATGCCCGCTAACGTATCGCTAATTGAATCTCGCCCCGACGGGATACCTTATATACATTCTCCTCGCTGCACTCGGACATCTTGCGCCTTCTGCATTTATATATATATATATATAATGTATACGTGTGCGTGTAGCGCAACAAACCTAGGCTAAAACGTTAATATACATGCTGGTACGGCTCGGCTCATCGACTTCAATGACTCCGAAACACGAATGAGTCGTTACGTTCAACCTGTGTGTGTATATATACGTATCGGGGTTCTCCCTCTCTTTGTGTCTCTCTCTTGGTATACCTCGGTTATGCGCGCTTTTTTTTCCCTTCCTTTAAACAGGCCGAGCTCTGCGCACCCGTGACTCTAATAGGCGTCATTATCGTGGGGGCTAATTTTACGAGTAGGAGGGAGAGAAATTTGCGCGACCTCGGGGCGTTTTCTTTCTCTTTTCCTTGGGCTTGTGGAGCCGAGCTCCCGAGTTACAAATGGTGCGCGCGGGTTTGCTTATATTTATAAAAATGTTTCGTTTTCTTGGCAATTGCCAGTCGCCCCCATCGTTTATACCAGAAGGATTATTTTCTTATTTGCGTTTGTAATGCGCACGGACAGAATTATGACGGAAGTTTTCGACGTCGTATTTTTATATCCGCACGGTGCGCAGAGCTGCCAGTAATCGTAATAGCTAGCAGTGATTAGCGACAGCGATTCTAATTTTACGACGGCTAATTGAATTGTTTGTGGAGGAAAATTATTAAAACTCGCTCACCGATAATAGTGCCTGCATATAATAAGATATTTATGCAGAAGAAGAGAAAATGTCCACTGCAGTGCGTTCGCGCACCGAAAGCTTGTGTATCAAACGAATAACAACAGAACCACTCGCAAGGTCGTTGGCACCAATAACGCGTATATAGAGAGAGCGCGATCCGTGCATACGCCGTCAAAACACAACGCTATACCACATAACGTATATATATACTGTTATAGAAGTATTCGAACAAATTACCACGTTCCGAATGAAACATCAGCAACGCTATCGGTATATTTCTCGCGTATACACGCCCCATATGTATACTTGGCTCGAGAGAAAGAAATTGCAAATATCCTTATTACACGAACTTCTCACTTCTCCAGCGTCTACGCGTTACATCTCACGTCCAAGTCAAACATCGAGATGTTGCGAAAGATAGAACGTCTCGCGAAGACGTATTATCGACCTTCGGTATATCCCCACACATCGGTATATATGTATACATATACAAGAGTTGCATACGGGCTGTGTAGTGTTCAGTAGTTACAGCCGCGCGCATCAGCTCTCCATCCAAGTCTCTCTCGGTCTTGCGAAAAAAAGATCAATCATGTATGCAGCGCAAACTCTTTCGCACTCGACCTGAACTCTATCTCTCTCACTCCACACACACACACACAGTACACACACAGTCACGCGCATAAACCCACACGCATACGGCCACTCATATATAGAGACGCGTGGACGATGTGCATTTATTGGCAAAAGGGAAGAGCAGTAGCAGCGGCGGCGGCGGCGGCGGCGACGGCGGCAACGCATCTTCTCTCGCCTCTGCTCTCTCTTTCGCTCTCCTCTCCACGCATCCTCTTATATACATCCTCCAGAAACAAGCAGCCTGCACGCCCAAGACAAAGGATTTCTTTGTCCCTCGGCTTCCACTCTCTCTCTCTCTCTCTCTCTCTCTCTCTCTCTTTCTTTCATGGGGGGGTTGATGCCGAAGTGTGGCGTGCCGCGCATACACACGTACCCATACATTTACTACTGAAATCTCGCGAGTGCTTTCTCTCTCTCTCTCTCTCTGCTCTCTGCTCTCTTTCTGCAGCGCAGCTTTACAGCCGGCCCTATTAGCGGAGGCTCAAGGAGAATGAACTTGCCTTTTATTGCGCTACTCGGAACGCGCGCGGTTCATTCGCCTTTGACGTATAGAAGCTCCAGAACCCCGCGCCAACTTTAATAACCGTGGCTGCTGCCGCTGCCGCTGCTGGCGAGAATCGCGTACGTTCGTTTATACACATTCGCGAGTGATGCCCGATGCTGCCCCGCGGATGAGGAGCGCTATAACTGTGTGCACGTTTTTGTTTTACCTCCGCGAGATGGACTAATGCTAAGTCGGCTGCTACTGGAATGTACCAACGCGCGATTCAGTATGCCGCTCTCTGTACACGTGCACGAGTTAATGATGTAGAGGTTATAGGTTTGGAGGAGAGTTGAAATATGGGATCTGAAGTTGGAATGATCGCGATTAGGGGTTTGATGCTCCTTGATTTAGATGTGTACCTTGTAATGACTGTATTCTGTCTGCCCTAATGACACAAGGTGGTGACATTGATTTTACTATAGCGGCTAATTGAAAGAACCGGTGTTGATATAAATTACAGTATATATACATCACCGATGGTGATGTTTTCTACTGTATAATTTACTATGTAATTCTATTCATGTTGCCTGTGATACAGATTTATTTGATGCGAAATTTATGATAACATTCTCATTACAAGATGATTCTGTACACTATCATTAAGATTCTATATCTGAGTAAATTATGTAGTATTATGGATCGTGGACTAAGGAATGGCATTCAAAACGGAATCTAAACATAAGGGAAGCTTGGATATATCACACTATAACTGAATCATCATGAACAGTATCTATTAAGCCTTTGTTTATAAATATATTGAATGAGAAATAATGAAGAGAGCAATTTCTAAAATAATATGATTAAATAAATTCCTATAGAATCCTGGTAAAATAGTTAATCCTTACATTCCAGTTCAACATTGTTATACAGCAATTTAGTCAAATATTTTTCGTGACCACTAATTGAATTGATGATAACACGTTAAACTTTCGATAGGGCTCCAAAGTTTTGATACAACCAACTATACATGTATATATACGATTTGTGAATTCTTGGTTTATTAAAGCAAAGTAGTTTTTTCCGTTATTCAACGTTCGAGTATCAGCTGCTGGATCAGCTGCAGGAATGGAATAATGAATTAATTCATCTTTAATGATTCAAATTAGTGATGTATAAGTTAGGTACGTTCAGATTCATTGATAAGTGAAGGCACAACTCGTACTTTTTATTCATGCTGATTATGTTAAATTTCATAAAAAGTATTGAATGATACGTGCTGGTTGCATGGAAAAAGAATTGATGCAATTAAAAAGACTGTAGACTAGAGACTAGACTTTGTAAAGAATCAAATTGTTGTAACTTTAGCGGAAGGTCTCTTTCTATAGATAAACGCCGTCGATATTGTCAGTCTATAGTTGATCACTCAAGTATACCATATACTTATAGGAGATTTCATAAATAATAAATTCAAGTAGTTTGAATGTATGAAAAGTAGCGACATGCAAGCCTATATGTGAAGCTGTGAAAATTTTCCAACCAATTACATATTGCCATTTTCACAATTAACGTCTTTACATGGTTAGTTAATTTTTGCATAAGGGTATACTTTAAAGGTTAAAACTTCAATATATCTGTTACAGTAGCTGATATATCCGTGTCAAAAAAAGATTTATCGTGACATAAAACACTTATCTAAGAGTCTAAAAAAACCGTTTAACCATTCCAAGCCCATTGAATAGTATTGCGTTATTAACGCGTATCGTGCTGACATTTTTCACGGAATGTTTAAACTTTGCCTCGTTGCATAAATATTTCAGACTTTCTCCATTGTTCGTTTGCAAAAATTCTGTATTTTTATCCTAGCGCTAGGTCCACTCCTGGGGTTTTTCTCCGGGTTTTTCTTGTACATCTAGCCGGTGCTTTATCTTGCCGGTATCTTGCATCTGAAATTGTGAAATGACTTGATTGATATTTTTCTTTTCAGATCGGAGAAATGAGGAGTTGCGACACGTCGTGCAATACAGCCAACGTGTATAGCTACTGATGACGTTGGATTGAATGTATACGCGACATACCATTTTTGCTCGACCCAAGCATGCCTCGTGTATTTTTGCAATTGCATTCATCTATCCAGAAGCGTGAGTCTCTTTATGCTTTTAGCGAAGTTTATAGGTTTAAGATTTAACGAAAAAGTATTTTCATTACGATTTTGAAATTTTCACAAACAATATTCCTTTTACTTTACACGGTTAAAATTCAATCAGTATATCAAGTAAATTTTATGCTTTATTATAATCGGGTACAATACAAACACGAATGGTTTATAAAACAATAATTAGCTGCAAAATAATATAAACAAAAAATAATTATCATATCCTTATGAATCAGAAGGTGACGAATTCAAAAGTCCGTCTATCCAACGCTGCCAAAGGACACAAAAAACGTTATTTCCCCCTAAAAAGAAATTACGCAAATCAAACGGTGTTTTTTTTCTTCTTTTTTTTTCAAAATGCAGCGCATTGTCATGCATCGAGAGATGAGTAGTCCCATCAAATGAATCACCACACACGACCTGTAAACAAAAGAACTCGCACAAATCAAAGAACATAATATTTCCCGCCGAATGACGTATACACTGCCTCGAACAAGTCATTCGTCCCCGGGGACCGAATGAAAAAAAAAAACACCAGCGTAGTCGTATACATTCGCGTGTGCGTGTGCTGCAAGAGTACGAGGGAAAAAAAAAGTTCCCAATGATCGCGGCGCGCCCGCAGCTCGTAAAAATCCCGATTCGGATATGCGCGAGAGAGACTCGTATATCGAGTACAACGTCCCCGAATGCTGCTGCTGCTGCATCATTATTGCTCCGATCGAGTATTACTCGAGCTCTGCTCCCTTTTTACGTACAGCCGCCTGTCTTCGTTTTTCCACCGACTAGTTGCGAATAACAGTCTTCGCATCCTCCCATAATGTTACTATCTAGGCTTCGTCGCGTCTCTATTTTTCCTCCACACCGGCGCACGTGTAATAGATTTCCTATTTCTGTTGTATTTATATATATATATATACGCCGCGTTATGTGTATAGGCCGCAAGTTGTATATGTATACCGTGTAAGAAATAGAAAGTTTTGTTCTTGACATGGATAGCGTAATTGTTGTAGTCTTTTGAAAACTGCGAGTTGCGGAAACTTTACAGTTAGCGATGGATCGACTTGAGGGCAATTTAAAATTAAAAAATACGTAAAAAAATTAATCAGGTCTGATTATTTTTTTTTTTCTGCCTGTTTTTGAAGCAGTAAGTAGGTACATTGAAATTAAAAACCAAAACTGACCAAAATGCATGAATTATGTTTTATACGGTAAAAGTACTGGTGAATTTAAGAATATCTCGTTAGTAATTCTGTTTTAAGTATTTTCAAAAAATGTTGACAGTTCATGAATATTTAAAGGAACTCGGCGATACAAACAAGAATTTTTTGCTAATACAGCGACGTATCTCCACGGTGAATAAGAGATTAAACTCGATCTTTCGGAAAGAAGTGTATTGGCATACCAATCGTTTCGGCAACAAATAGAAATGTTGAATATCGTCTCTACAGAGATGCTTACACAGACATTGTGTTCGTCAGTGTCCGCGATCACCGCAAGTCCAAATAAAGTATATAGGTAGCTGGCCTTTTTTTTAAATCTCCCGTCGCAGAAAAGTCCAACATTTTCTCTCTCGCCCCCCCCCCCCCCCC
>UELU01120675.1:0-20225 GCA_900490025.1 Megastigmus dorsalis | reverse complement strand
AGACGATTCTCCACACTCGACGTGAATCATAATCAAGGTTTAAGCAAGATTCCCGTAAGGAACATTCATATCTCCGGAAGTAGAACGGCTCCCGTCACAAGAACCTCCAGTCCGATCAGAGTCAGTGCGGAACTGTTCGAGAAGGTCGGCTACAACAATGCCGAGGGATTCTCGCACGAAAGGCGCCTGCGCAGATTTCGCTCGAGCGATGAGGAGGTCGACAAGCTGTGTCAGAAATTTTGACAAACTGCACCGTGCAACCGAGCAGACAGTCCCAAATGAGGCTGAGTCTTAATTTGCTGCTCGACTTGCGCTCTTTCTATCGTTAAAGGTTTACAGATACAGACATCTGGATAGATTTTTTTTAATGATATTTCATACTTGATACCATATTTAAGCGTTTTTGCTATTTACATTTTTAAATTTATTTTTAAATTATAATGTATATAATATATGTATATTTGCATTCAATGTACACGTTTACGGAGAAGATGGACTTCGGCTGCGCAGTTATACTTGAAACAAAATCCATTTTTGTTATCGAACTCTGTGTAGAGTAATATTTTATTAATATTTTAAAGCTACTACCTAATTGTACTCATATTATAAAACATACTATTTTCATTTCTTGAAATCGTCTGCATGTAGCTTTACAATAATTTTATTAATGAGATATATTAATGTCTCTACTGTGCCTAATTCCGCAATTGTTTATTCGCTATATTTTAAAAGTATTGTTGCAATAATGCATTTTTATATGTATTCGTTCAATTGAACTTTTAGTCCTTTTCTCCATATATTAGTCGTAGTTACCAAAACTCAGCATTATTAAAATATAAAGTACCTGTAAAAATAGCGTTTATAAATCCTCTAGAATGACACTGTAACAACCCTTTATTTTATGCCGCTCAACAATACTAAATTTTAATTAGAGAATCGCAAATGACTTTTGTGATATATTAAAATTCAAATTCGAATCTCGAAAATATTGTATACGAATCTCATGGTGAAGAGTGTTTTTAAACATACAGGGTATTTTAACAGAAATGAGTCAAACTATCATTTTACTAGTACTTATTGAGTGTCATTAAAATCACATAGATACTTTATTGGCCGTTGATTTAAAGATTTTTTGTAAAAAAAAGAACATTACGAAACCTTGAGAATATTTTGCGAGTCTATATAATTTTTTCAAACTGCTTAATTTACAATCTACTAGTTTCGATATGTTTTTAGAAAATATTCAAATGAACGACGCGAATGAACAATGTGGCATTAAATGACGCTCGATGAATAAAAATTAACGATTCACCGGGAATCATTGATATTTTTTAACGTTAATTTTGACCGAGTATATTCATATACAAAGGATGACAAAAAAGTGTCTTCGACATAAAATTTTTAATATTTTCAGCGTAAAATCGGGACAGTAGGTCTTGTTGTACATACAAATTTTCACATAATCGTAATGTTAATCTTTAGGAAAATGCAACATATATTATATAGTAACTGTACTATTAGGAAGCGCAACGTACTTATTTGGAGAGTAGTTATTTTGTTCTAACATCGTGAACATATGTACTATATAAATTATATCTGAGTTTGATATTATTGCTGGATAGAAAGAGGCCTTTTGTAATAATTTTAAAGTAAAAAGAGAAAGAGAATTAGTTACTGATTTTTTATAGCGCCTAAAGAACAGTCGGACTATATCTCAGATGAAAAAAAAATAACACATTTTTCGATGATAATTATAGAGTATTATAGAGCGATAAAGAATGCTTCAAATGGAAGACTGTTAGAATATGATTAAACGAAGAAAACAAATTGTGGATAGCATTTGAAATAAGACTGGTACTGATCTGGGAAAAAAGCTTTGGTGCACACGGCTCGTGCATGAAAACTCTTTTCCTTCGGTTACTTACCTTACGAGCATTTTACTTTGGCGCCTGTGCCTCTTGAAGTATACAGCATTGTTCTCATTATTTAAGTACACGGGCGCGAGAGTCGCATGAAAGTTCATCAAAAGGAATCGAAGCCTATCATTTGTATTTTCTATATAGTTACGTAAGAAAAGAGACACAACTAAGGACATTATAAATGACAGTATTGAATTAAACTAGTGTTAGGACTAGTCTGTTATGTACACATATTCAAAAGGAACGCTAAAATATAAAACGCCAGAGCTTACGTTTCATTTAAGTTCACACATACGCAGCTATAAGTCATTTCTGTTAGAATGAAATAAGTATATAATAATATGCAAAGAAAGCTTTGTCGACTCAACGAATCTTTAGACATTATTGTGTGAAGAGAAACATTTCTTTTTTAAACTCCTACAATTTTAGCAATTTAAAACATATCTAACATCTTACGCATTTTTATTACGGCGATTGTTTGCTTGCAAGAAGGGCAATACCCATAACTTTACGTGTCCGCTAGGCCCGTTATCTATCAACAGAATAAAGAATAAGAAAATAATGATAATAAGGAAGAAAGCTTATGCCTTCTTATTCATTATTCTCTCGCGTATAATGGACCTGACTCATTATCTTTCAATAATAGACTTAAAATACTCTTTAAGCGACAAGTAAATTCTCAATATAGTAGAAATACAGGCTTTTGAAAAAAAAAAATCAATTTTCTCTGTGCATTTTTGTGACTTACGAATAATATTTACGAGTAAAGTGTCGATAAGAGATTTTATCAGATTTTTTGTATGCTATATATATGTGTGTGTATATATACATATATATATCAAGAGGTAACCCGAATATTGTAGTAAATCAGATGCCATATCATAAACGAAAATATGAACTTTATGAAATTAGTATTGATAATCTTAGTTGAAACTAGTTGAAAAGAAAAAAATTTGTTGATTCGCCAAGACTTGATTTCTTTCGAGTGCGATCATTCTAAAATAGGAGATTACAAAATAATAACAGTGCGTTGTATATTTGTACAGCATGAAACCTGGAAGCGCATCCGGCAAGAAGTCGTGAGAGTGAAAGAATAAAATAAAAAGAGAATAGCAGACATTGACGAAAGTCGGAAGTGCAGGGGGAAATAGAAGTGAGAAGCAAGAGTTGACGAGAATTTGCGCAACCCGTCGCGCACAAGACTCGCGAGTCCTCCCAACTTACAGTAGATAAGTATATATATAGACACTTACTTAACTTGTGCGTTGTACGATATGTAGAGTGTAACTAGATGTTCTATCCGACGACTCGTCGGACTTCCCGTATACTAAGCCGTAAGAGAGGCATCCAAATGAGCGCACGCATATTCCGATAGATCCGATAGATCCGATAGATCCGATAGAGAAAGAGCTGCTGTAATTCGGCTTTTTCTCTTCACTCACCGAGATCATGTAATTGATTAACGCGGAAGAATACAACGTCGAACAATAATTCTTGTCGTCTACGTTAGAGCAACCTTACAAGGTTAATTTTTCTTCAGACTATGCATGCCGATAACGAGGCTTTATACTTTCAATTAATTTTAACTATTCCTTTTGCGGCATACCTACACGTTTTACTATTATTGTAATTGCATATCGAGGAAGATGTGAATTAAGATTTGTTAATTTGTTGAAAACGATGCAGAAGGACTATTCTTATTCAGTCACGTA
This sequence comes from Megastigmus dorsalis, assembly GCA_900490025.1. NCBI lineage: Eukaryota > Metazoa > Arthropoda > Insecta > Hymenoptera > Megastigmidae > Megastigmus > Megastigmus dorsalis. The sequence continues at coordinate 16,594 of UELU01120675.1, read as the reverse complement.
TAGAACGCCATAAATGTGCAGTGTTGTTAAATGCACACGTAAAAATATTGCCAAAAACTCCGCGGTTATCGGATTGTAATCTTTTTAAAGGCTTAACAATAATGAAAAGACACAACATTAAGATTAAGAATGTTATGCCTTGAAAGAAGCAATGTTTTAAAAAAGACGCGAGATAATTTTAATGTTACATATTTTAATTAAAAATTGTTATTTTTATATATTGTATCTGTAACTTTGTAAAAAAAAAAACAATGAAGAAGAAAGACAAAGAAAGGATTCTTCGACGAAACGTAATCTTTTCGTCATGCCTCGTTACGGAAATTTACGCTTCCGAAACTAGAACAAATATTGAAGTAGATATTTTAAATGCATTTTAGCGAGTATGTGTCAACCATTACCGTTGACCGATACTCTCTGTTCACATAAAAAAAAGTTTAAAAATGGAAGAATATATTAAATAAAAAAATATATATATACATACACGCTATATCTTCATGAGTCATGCTTAAATATTGCGATTTATTTTTATATAGATCTACAAAGTATATAAAGCAAAATTCTGTGCCAGAAAAAACAAATGCGACTAATGTACCAACATGAGATATTGTATTGTATCAAGAAATATCATACTTAATAAAGTTATTTCCAAAGCTCTAAGCTCAGCAAGCGAGCCTACTATACCAATAACGTAATAAAAGTAAAAAGTTCAGTTAATCACTGAATGGCCTGTCACTGATATTCGTAAGAATGCGTGGATGAGAAGACGCGTGCAATTATTTTATTCTTTGTTCTAAAAAAAATACTGAAATAAATTATTTTCATTCAATTTGCTTATAAGTTCATTAAATTATCCAAATTATGTATTCCTTAACACTCAAATCCAATATCTTCGATTATTTAATCTAAAAATAACAAAAACTGCTGTTTTCATAAATTTATGATGAATATTAATACTGTTGAATATTAATATTTCATGTACTACTTACCAAGTAAATTTACAGTAAACTTTTATTTAACAAAAATCAAATACAAATAAATTCAATATTACTTTTGAATAACGTAAAATGTTTTGTCAAGTAAAAGGGATATTTTCAGGTTTGTAAAATAGTTCACACAGACATAATTTTCAAAACTTTTATTTCCTCTACCTTTCTAGTAAAGACTTGAGACACTACAATTTGTGTATGATTCTTTAAATTACTTAGAATATGTTACATGATATTATATATTATAATTTAATTACCCGCTCAACTTATTTCTTATAGAAAAACTTACAATAGTAGATCAGTATCGCATTTCATCTTTTCATTTTTCTTTCATATTGAATAAATTGTAAATTATAATAAAATTACCCGCTCACATTCTTATAAAAAATTCGAGGGATAATAGGTTATTTGCCTTCTTATACACTTCTCCTTTTTCACTATTTTTTTATACGTTTGTTTCTTGATAAACTGCATTATGCCACTTGACCTGGTATAAATAAGCTCCATTTTAGACAGATTTGTCGGCGATATCGATGTAGAAATCGATAACTTTATGATTCGACGTTCAATGACTATTCTATAGTTTTGACAATAGTCCTTTTTTAATAAAAAAAGTTTCAAAATTTAGCCACGCCACGCATAAAGTGAACGCAACGCGAAATATGAAACATTGGATTGTGCAACTCTTATTATAATACTCTATTTTCTATAATAATACTCTTTTTCTCTCCAAGTTCATACTCTTTTATGACTGTCCTCTTTTTTGCTCATACGATGAATTAAATTATTATCATGAGAAAAAATATGCTTTCTCGACACAAAATACATATACACAAAGTATACTATCTTCTAAATCAATCCCTGATCTCTAACCAAGTACATAAACGCACGCAATTTTCTTCGTACACACGACTTATATTTGACTTTTAGAATGACGTTAAGCGCAAAAAAATGGCACGACCCAAATCGCACACGTACGCGAATTCGATCTCAACACTCCTAATAGTCACAAGACTACTTTTTTAAATTCATATATATGATTCATCAGTTGTTTTTCGTATAATCAGCAATCTTAATTTTTAAACATATTAATATAGAATACTGTATAGTATAATTCGACGTTTGATTAGAAAAATCTTTTTTGATTTATCGTTTTTGTATACAAAAATCAATAGTTATAAACTATATAATATAAAAAATGATTCCTAAAAACATCGGCATTTTTGTGTGTGTAATCTATGGTTCAAATTTTAATAACAATGATTATCAAAACATTTATATAGTTAGATAAGTAAATTGTATCAGTCGGCTAATGTTGGACATAAAATGTTTCAAAGACATAATATGCATAAATTCCTCATGAATCGCATTGCTCATCATATAAATCAAGAAACAAAAATTAATAAGTACTTTTTTAATTATTTGATTGCTTTACAATTAGGCCTTCCTCCTTCCAAGCAGAACCTGGAATGTCTCTCTCTTTCTCTCCCTATTTCCCTCTTTCAATCTTTCTTTCTGCAAAAGCATAATTGACGCTGTCGCTACACGTTCTAAATGCTACATATATATTCATTGCCCGGTTTCGTTTCTAATAAATTATATATACAATTCATTTTTTACATAAGTATTAACGAATCCATTACTAAATAATATATTGTCACGATTAGTCCGAGTTGACGCATATTCACTGTATATAAATGTAATCGGAAGGCGCAAATTAAAATTCATTGATAAAGAAACTCGAAATATATTCGTCAAAATAAAAACTGAGAATAATAGCAGAGGGGTACGTCGCATAATTGTTGGATTACAAAAAATGCAGAACGCTAATGATAAAGAAACTTTATTTTAAAGTAAGATGAATTCGTGGAATCTACAGACTTTCTCGAGTTACGAAGAGAGGTTCTTTGGCACCTTTCTGAGCTCTCTCAGTGAAGTACGAAAATAAGGGGACTGTGCCGCCTTTAATAATAGAAGTGCTTCGTTGATTTTTCAAGCTAAGGACTATGAAAGCATTCATAACGAAATCCTACTTGAAAGAGTCCATTAAACGAAAATGAATGAACGTAAATTGAAATTTTTCAAATTCCATGCTTGAAAAAAGCTAAATGCAATTTAATACGGAATGCCATTAAAAATTTAATTTACAATCATTTTCTGTGTATCTACAATTCATATTTCATTTTCGTTTAATGGGTGTAAAAGTATGATAAATAAAATACGCTTTATCATAAAGAAAAACTATATGATGCTAATATAAATCCATGCAATTCAGGTACATATACAAATATAATATGTAACGTAATAAATAAAAATCTATGATTTATCGCACGATTTATGACGAGAAATTCTATTACCTTGTAAAACGAAGAATTTAATCGCACAATTAGATCTCCATCCAACTTGTGACATATCAACTTTGTTATCCATGTCAAAGCTAATTGAAAGGAAAAAAGTACCAGCAGCCTTAGGTACGTTAATGCATTAGCGTAATTGCCACACAATGCCTTTCATTTTTTATCTATACAAAAACATCATGGGAATAACAGAATAAATGGGCTTTGCCCGTAAATAAATCAATCTATTCTAAATAAATAAATAAATGACAAAAAAGAAAACCAAAAATGTAACACTAGGAAATCTTGTAAATTAAATACCGAAGATTAAGTGCTATAACATGTAAATCTTGTGAAAGAACAAGGCCTTTAAAAAATGAAAGTGTGGCACAGCCGATGATATAAAACGAGACTAATCGATGTAAAAATGGAAATGATGCATAATTAAGCAATGCAAACCTGCAAAACAGCCTTTCGAAATCTAAGCCTTCGAAAAATTCCATAGGAAGTACTACACTTGTGTGTTTTTAAGTAACAAAGCTTCAGGTGTCAAAATATTGCTAACGAGCTCGAAAATTTCCGGGCTATCCAAATCATCAATTGAGCGTATGTAACAAAACTAAATAATGTACAACTAACCCACTCAAAAATATCCGGGCGGAATTCCGAGTGGATTTACGGACGGGCGAAAATCCAGACATACGGCCGTATTTTCCCGTAAAAACGGACCGAATTTTCGGGCAAATTCGGTCGTATTTTACAATAGAAATCCAGGTGGATATTCGGTTAAAATTTAAACAAACACAACTGGATTTCCATTGAAAAATACGCCCGAATTTTCCCGGAATTCCGCCTGGATATTTTTCATTGGGAAAACATAACGCCATACAGTTTAGAAGGAGAAAAACAGATTTAAATAAATAGATTTAGTGGATCATATAAACAGTAGTAAAAGAAAATAACAATTGAAACGAGATGAGAAGAGCAGCAAATTAGAAAAAAGCGCGTTCGAACAGCCCGAAAATCATCGGACGTGACTCGAGATGAACTCGAGGACGCTCAAGCCCGACTAAAGAGCTCCTGGGTAAGCTTAAAAAAGACCCTCAGAAGCCGGACACCCACGCACAGCCCTTGCGATGCGCTTCGAGCAGCCGCAACCGACTCGTGAACACTTTCTAGTTCCTAAGGTACCCGAAAACACTTTATTCTTTCTGCCTTATCTCTCAATTCTCGCACTCTATGGCTTCAGTCAACGGACCTGGCTTCGACATGGTTTGATCGATCGATTACGTCCTTGACTTGTGGGGAGTCAAGGGGCTCGGTTGTAAAGGACGTCCGAGCCATGCGTATCTTTTTTATAGACACACGTGTGCAGTTGTATATTAACGTGCCAGAAGTCACCCGCATACCCTTGGCAAAAAACAAGGCAGTATTCCTGGACGCGCGGATCAGAAATTCTGACAGTCTATGCAGGAGCAGTCAATGGATTCTTGTGCGTCTGCTTTAACGGCGTACAAAAAACAAACTTAAACATTTGAGCTTTTTACAAAGAAGAATGTATCTGTCTTTATCTTATACTATTTCGCTCTTTTTTCCTCCCTATTTTTTCTCCCGTCTTGTCTCGCTTCGTCTCTTTCATACGATTTATCGTTTTAAGTGTCACTCATTCAGGAAACTTGAACCAGAGTTTACTCCCAGCTATATATATTTATATTTTATACTACTATAGGCGGATGTCTAATGAAATCCGATTGCAATGCGTGATTTTAAAGGTGCTAATTTACATTAGTCGCGATAGTCACGAGAAAGTTTCGATAGTTTTTTTCTTTCTCTCCCTCTCTCTCTCTCTCTCTCGCTCTCTTTCTCTCTTTCTCTCTTTCATTCGAAAAAATACAATTGTTAAAAGACTCGTGCTATTGATTATCAACTGGATGTTTTTAAGTCTTTTCTCTTCTCTGGAATTGTAAATAGATTGTGTAATCGATAGCTAACACAAGTTTAGCTTCATAAAAAACTATAATAGCTGTATAATAGTGAGAAACTCTGACCTATCTTCTTTTAATTTTGTACAAGTCTTTTATACTGGTATAAAGTACACAAATACCATTTTGAAGTGAAGTCTTATCAGCTCGTTTGATTTTTAAAGAAAAGGCGTTGGTTGCAGACGAAAGAATAGGAATTATTCGATTACTTTTGATTCGATGGCCTTTCAAGGTCTTTTTTTTTTCTTTTGCACAATGAATTTGCGCACTGGACACACAATTGAATTGTCCAGTATTTAAAAACTCTTAGAGTCTACAAGTATTATGGCCTAAGCTCTAAAATCGTACTTAACATAATTCTAAAATAGTCAATATCGCGAACTTGTACAGCAACGTTGCTTCAAGCTCTTAGGTAGAAACTTCGATGTCTTTAAATCTATTTAATAAATCTTTTCGATTCTCGCTTTTTAAATTCAGGCTACGCAGCTAGCCAGTAATCGGTTACTCGAAGATCAAGTCGGGCTTGAGTAGGCTGGTCGTGCTCTTTGTATTTTAGAATATTAACGGCTTGTAAATAATTCTATGAAAAGTATTAGGTCTTGATCTATTATACCTTTAAGAGACGACAAACGTACGATTACGTTGTCGACAAAGTTACAATTTTTCAAACCATCTAACGTCTTTGTTGGACAGTTCGAAGACGCTCAGGCAGCTCGAGGATTTTCGTGCGTCCCAAGATTTCCGCTCGGCCAAACCCGATGAGTCGAGTCCGATTTGCGATTTCGAATACCCGTACAGCCTTACCGCTCATGTAACAGGATGACGGTGAGTCTCCTTTCTTGCGAATGAAGTAACGTTGACGTAATTCGACGAGGTGCTAATGGTTCGACCCTGTTCCACCAGAATACTTCGATCAATTTTGTAATACTCTTTTCCACTACGTGGACGCAGAGTTGTCGCTACAGCTCTGCCGCCAATTCTGTAAAACATAGAATAACGGATCAGCGGTTACACACAATACACATTTTTAGAGAGATTTTAAAAGATTATTATGGTTAAGCTAAAGAATTAAAGTTACCTAAGATTATCAGGAGCGTCTGAAGAAGAATGTGAAGAAAGGGATAGAGTTTCTATGTAATCGGACATGTCGGACGTGCCACTACTTGTACTTCGAGAATCGATATATGGTACACTAGGTACTTCCCCTGGACTGCTAAATTCCTTTGGCCCTTTCGGTGGTAAGCAGGTAGGTATATCGGCTTCAGCCGACGATGATTTTGCTGGCAGTTTGACTTTGTGAAATTGGAACGTCAATTCCCGCAGCGGATCGCTAGATTTAGACTTTCTCGGTAAGCTACTATGAAAACATCCGGGCGGTGGACTTTTCCAATACATCAAAGGTGCACTTTGCTTCTTAATCAATGTATTAGCAGGAGTGGTCGGAAATTCAAACTCGACGAACTCGGCAGTCCGATGGCTCAACGATCCCGTGGAAACGCCGGAATCGTTGCTACTTGAAGAATCACGATTATGGCCAGTCTTGGAGGGGACCGATGAAGACCTCCGAATTTTAATGGAAGATAAGGGCTGCGGAGACGGCGACACGGCATCCAAGCTGTCGTTCGCCTCAGTCTCGGAATCCGCAACTTGATTACTCGCTAATGCCTTGTCTGTATCACTGGAACACTTGTGGATTGGTACAGCTGGTGTAAACGAGCTCTTCTCGTCGTCCAGATAATGCGCCGACTCCACGCTATAAGATCTCTTTCTAAGGAGCATTCCTAAACTACCAGTTCCAGCCTCGGAATTGGACATCTCGAGAAGACGACGCCGGAAGTAGGGACTAGAGAGCATTGCCGAACCTGGAACGCGATACTCGGACTCCGACCTCTTTCTGTTGGCTTCGAGCGGCGAGACTCCCGATAACGCGGGATTGCTGGAGCTTTTGACACCGCTACATAGCCTCGAGAGCACCTCTTTCGAGCAAGCGTTGTGCGCGGGTTGCATGGCCAAATAGCCAGGTACTGGTTTCTTTGGAGTCTCGTTCTCTTCATCGACGATCAAATAATCTTGTCTAACTTCTTTCAAATGCCCACACTTGTGACAGACTTTGACCTCCTCTCCATTCTTATCTTCAGCTTTGGCTTGGTGCGTTTGATCGTTGAATCTATCGACTTCCTCCTGAGAATTGTGGCCGACCTTCGATAGGAAGTCCTTGCTGTTCTCGTAGTTCCCAAGAGACTCGGTAAAATCGACATTGGCGTAATTGGCCGCCTTAGCCGCTGGCTGAGTATCGATAACTGGCTCAACGTTCTCGTAGTTGCTTTTTGTGCTTTCGGGCGGATGTACGGGACAGTCGCAGTCGCAGTCGTTGCTCGAATTACTCAAAGTTTGACTAGTTTCCGTGATATTACTATTACTCGCTGAATTATAAATGGCTAGTTGGCCACTGGCATTGACCACCGGCATTTTCCCCTCGCCTGAGAGTCGAACCGGCTGGACCGTGACTCCCGTTGGTTCGATACCGGCACCTCGGCGACAGTACGGTAACACGAATCCAGCCCAGCTCATAACATTGTGGCACGGGCAGGCTAAGCTCTTAGGAGTTTGTGCTGTTAATTTGGCAGGACAGCCGCACTGCTGCAATACCACCGCTTGAGGTACGTGAGGGGTGTCGTAGTTGGGATAGGCCTTCGGCATTGCCAGATACTCCTTGATCTTTCGAGGAGTGTCGTAGTATTGGTCTGCTTGTGGGCTTTGTTGTTCCAGTGGCCTCTGATGAGCCAAAATAGTCTTTGGAATGTCGTAATTTTCGTAAGGTCCACCAGCTGTAAAAAAAATTGGGACGTTATAGCTATTCCGGCAATAATACATCTATCGCATTATTAACTCTAGATTTATGTTATTATATAATAATATTAAAGTTTCGTGTTTGTGAAAATTCTTTATATATCATTGTTTACTGACGATGTGTTGAATTTTATCAATATAAGAATAAGGTGTTTTATTACTAAATAAATACGATATAATGATAACTCTGCTGTTGATACGACTAAAAATGAACTAGAATTTTCTGGAAAATCATGTACTGATATACAATTGATAGGCGACTTTTTTATCGACCTTTGAAATAATAAAAATGAATCCAATCATAAATATTGTAAGCACTGATCGCGAGTAAAGATTAAATTTCGAATTTGATTAGATAAAAAAAGTTTTGTAATCAAACGTCAAAATGATGAAACTACTACATAAGAAATATCTTTAAAATTAAAAGGCGAACAATTAATTTGATTCGACAAAAGTATGCAGTGAGAAATTTGAAAATAATAGCGTCTGCAATTATATGTTAAAAAAAATGCAACAGACTGGAGCTAGTACAAGTTTATCATAAACACGCGAGGTCTGATTTAGACACTAGAATCTACTCAGTATAATCTCCCGCAAAAGCGTCATCCCATATCAGCAGCAGCAACTCAATCTTGAGTTAATCCATCAAGTCGGACGATCGATCACCAGAAGTTAACAGGCAAGGAAGAGAGCTGCATGAGCAGCCTAATGGTCTGCATCACACATGTGTATATATATATTACCGTTTCGGCTGGGCGCCGTTTTCCGGGGACAGGTGCAGCTCTGCTCCGCAGGCAACGGCATCGGGGGCTTGCTGCTGGCCTTGCTCGGAGCAGCAGCGGACGGTTTGGGTGGCCTCGGCGGCAGCGACAGCGGACTCGGCTTCTGCTGCTGGCTCTGGGGCTGGGGCGAGCAGCGACACTCGACCGGCGGCGGCAACGGCGGCAACGGCGGCAACGGCGGCGGCGGCGGCGGAGGCGGCGGCTGCGGCTGCTGCGAGCCCGAGTAGTCGCTTTCGTGGCTGCTGCTACTGTAGGAGGAGAGCGAGAGGCGGTCGAAGGCCCGGGGCTGCAGCTGGTGGCCCAGGCTCCCGGCGCTCGCTCCGGTCGCCGTGCTCGCGCAGGTCGACGACTTGGACATGGTGCCCAGCTTGCCGATGCAGCTCGAGCATCTCTCGAGGCTGGGATGCTGCCCGGCGCTCTGCTGCTGCTGGTGCTGCTGGTGCTGGTGCTGGTGCTGCTGCTGCTGGTGGTGGTGGTGGTGGTGGTGCTGGAGCTGCAGCCAGTCCCCCGCGGCGCTCGAGTCCCGCAGGCTGTAGTCGGCCTCGCACTCGGTCTCCTGGCCTCTGCCGCTGCTCTCCGCCGAGGACCAGTCCAGGCGCTCGTCGAAGGAGACGCTGCTGGCGCTGGCGCAGTAGGCCGCCGAGGCGAAGCTGTCGCTGGCCCGGGTCTCGGAGCGCGAGAACTGCCGGCGCGGGCTCTCCTGGGAGCTGCCGGCGGCCCCGGAGGAGGAGCACGAGGCCCCGGCGGTGAGCGGCCGCTTCCGGCCCCCGGTCGAGAGCTTGCCCTCCGCGGCGAGCTGGAGGACCTTGGCGATCTCCTCGGCCTGCTCGCTGATGAGGACGTGGAGGCCCTCGCCCCGGCCGCAGCGCGAGCCGCCCTCGAAGCAGAACCGGCCCTCGACGACTCCGTAGCGGCGCAGCTGGCCGATCTCCCAGATGCCGACCAGTCGGGGCGGCACCCCGAGGGTCATGCAGAAGCGCTGCTCCTGCACGTGGAGCTGGGCCGGGCCGCAGCTCAGCTTCGACTTGGCCGGCGCGCTCGAGACCGCCACTAGGAACTCGCGATCTGCAATGCACACCAATAGCGGACCTTGGTAACGATTGTAACTCGGCTACCTTGCGCTTCTTTGCGCTACCTCGCGCTACCTCGCGCTACCTCGCGCAGCTTGCACGCTGTAGGGCTGATGCTGCTGTAAGGGGCTGCGACTCGTCATTCACACGGAAATCAATACTTTTACAGCTAAGCGGGGCTCGCCTGACGTGACGGGAGCGCGAGGATTGAGGATGTAGCGCAGGACCTTAGCTCTGCGCTCGGATTCTGTATCAAAGCCGAGTAACGATCGTTACGGTACGTCCTCGGATACATTTCGGACGGGTCGTATACGATATGATTCGGTGTAGTTTCTTTCGCGTGCAGCTATAACGAACATTGTTATCGAGTCCATCGTTCTACGGATTAACTTTATTTCACTAAATTTACGTAATACTTACAAATTCAATGTTCTCTATTTGTGAGATTCTATATTATATATATTATATATTATCTTTTTAATTTCTTTCAATGCTCGATAACAAGCGGACTATGAATTTACGTGTGCTCAAGAACTCGAAAATTATACGTTTTGTCAATTTTTCGTGAAGTAGTACTTTCGATTTAACAATAATTTATTAAATCCACACGAGAGCTCCGATGGGTAATGACCGACATCTTCCCTATACAGGGAAGCCTCGCGTTAATCAATTAAATTATACTTAGGCGCGCACACGCACATATGTGCAGTTATATATACTTATGCCGTATCCGATCGATACAACTTATAATTAAAAGAAGAATGAATTCCGATGAGAATGATAGATGATAATATGAAAATTATAGACTCGGCAACACGCATAAGTATTATAGAGAGTAATAAATTTCAACATATGCGTTGTTCCACGTAAAATTTTAATAAAATCTTCTGAAACTATTTTAGAAGAATAAATAAATATACGAGCAGTTATTATTCGTAAGTATCGATTTGCAATTGAGACTCATTTAAAGCTGATTTAAAAGGGAAATTGATTTTTATAACACGCGTCCATTTAATCATTCACGCGACTACCGACAATAATTTTATTTAACTATTTTCCATGCCTTTTCGGGCGGATAAACCTGCATATCGTTTACAATATATGGACGACCACATTGAAATATTATTTTTAAAATGCCTTTTCACAGTTTATTTTTGGCATATTTCAGAATAAACAAAAACTAGCGCGACAGTTTATTTTAAATTTTAATCCAGTGGCTTTAACAATAAGGGTAATATCTCTAGATAAACATCAGGAAGATAAAATAGGTTATACTTAGTAGTTGTATAAATAATGAAGTTGACATACCTTCGCCCAAGTTGTTTGATATTTTGACCTGCCACTGTATGAGCCTCTCCCGCGTGTCAAAAGCGAGAACGACAGTGACGTCTTGGCAGATAATCGCAATTGTGTTGGACTCTTTGTCCAAGGTGAAGCCGCTTTGTACCCCGAGAAAATGCTGTAAGCTCAATGACGCTTTCGTCTGACCCTGTTTGTACCTATCCTTGCTGTCCCCGTACAGCTGCAGATGCAGGCAGTCTGCAAGTCACAATACAAAGACATTTTAAAGAAAAACCGCATGCCGAGAATGTACATCAACACACGCACGGAGAGAGGGAGAGAGAGAGAGAGAGAGAGAGAGAGAGAGAGAAGAAAGAATGAGAAAAGAAGTGCCCCGCACGTTACCACATGTACACTCGATTTCTACAGCTGCATCATAATGTACACACACGATGTACCAAAGTTTATCTTTCTATTGAGCGCGCGAGCCGCTGCTGTTGCTGTTGTTATACGTATATAGGTACCATATGCATGAATTGCTTCAGAGTTATTCTGCGTTTTTACGAGCAAGAAAGCAGCTCATAAGCCATTATACCAAGGCTAGATAGCTTTCCTCCAGGAGCGAGCGAGAGAGAGATAGATAGATAGATAGATATAATGTTTATTTGTAACCTTTTACAAAAATTTTAGTCTTTTAATAAAGTCTTAATATATATATACATTATTTCTCGCTTTGCGATATCACAGTCGTGCTTATATCTAAAGTTTAGTCAAATACATTTAAAAATAAAAAATAGTGATATCACAGATAAGTTACAAATACAGTCAAAATTCAGTCTTTAAATCTATCACGTCGAGAGAGAGAGAGAGAGAGGAGAGAGCGGCTGCAGGGCGCGCACCAATGAAAAGAGAGAGGGACATTGGATGCTCGTCGGTGGGTAGGCATGCACGCAATCCGCGCGCCTATTGATTTTTCCAAAAATTATCGCTCTCATTCCCTGCGAACGAACGAATACATTTACATAATTTACGAGCTACCCTCCGACTCTCTCGGGTTTCTCAAACGGCCGCAGCAACGACGCGATCTAAATCCCTCAAGACAGCCTCTCTCTCTCTCTCTCTCCCCCACGTCGTCACGCAGTAGAGAAAAATCAAGAGACTCGTACGGCGGCTCATTATGTCCCGTCGACGACGACGACGACGATGATTCGAGTCGAAAAAAATCCCGGCCAGCTGCAGTAGAAAAACCGTCGGTCGAGAATGATAAACTGCACCGCAGCGGGCCGAAAAAACAAATTGCCATTGTGTCAGCGGCTAATGCGCAACTAGTCGTATAGCAGCACGGGTACTTAAACATCCTCTCTCTGGCATACGGAGGGAAAGAAAAAAAAAATGAAAACGAGAACTATTTTGAAATCGCGGCTGCACAGGAAGCCACTACTTAGGGGCATTTTCTCAGCGAGCCAACTCCCTGGCACGCGCTATTAAATCTACGTGTTATTCGAGCCTGCCAATAAGTAACACATGTTCTAAATATGTTAGAGCTAGCAGAGAGCAGAGAATCGAGAGGGGAGAATTTGTATAACGGCTGTGTACTCTGGGCGCGCGTTATCCGAGACGCTGCTGCACACACAACACGATAGTTCGCGCCCTGCCTGCCGCCGCCGCCGCCGCCGCCGCCGCATGCACGAGGGTCAGGGTCAACAACGAAAAAGAGAGAGAGAGAGCAAGAGAGAAGAGGATATCGGGGCCGGCTGCGCTAATACAAGGGGCTCATGCGAGCCACGGCTCATTTCCAGCGCGAGCTCGACACCTATAACGCGCCGCCGTCGCCGCTGCCGCTGCCGAGATAATTTTCGAGAGTGTCTCGAGTTGCCCAGTGGGAATCTTAGCTCTACACACACCAAAGGAATAGTTATGAGGGGCCGCCGCGTGCCGAAGCTCCTCGAGGACTAAATGTTTTTCTACTGCTCTCTCAGCTCTCCCCCGCCTCTTCCGAGCTCCCCCCGACCTATGCAGCAGCAGCGGCAACTGTATTATATTAGAAGGCTTCCTTTGAGGCGCGATCGAGTAGAGATTATATGTGCGTTTTGTATATACGCGCGGGGAATTCGGTGTGGGCTCAGGCGATGTGCGCGCGCGTCATGTTTTATGTAAATGCAATGAGGCGCCTTTTCAAATTCAAATGCCTACCGTCCGACCGATGCTTCTTTCGCCCCATGCGCTTTGCTCTCTCTCTCTCTCTCTCTCTCTGTGTATTTATATACAAGTATACTTTTTGTTCACGCTGCCTTATTCATAAAACAATGATGTACCTTTTGGCTTTCCATCGAGTGCCGGCGCGTGCTTGCGGGGGAGGAAATGACTTTCCGATGGCTTATGGATCGTAAATTTATATTCTTTTTTCTTTTATCGTGCTGCAGGTCTCGGTGCAGTTGCGAGCTTATGAGCAACTGCACCGTGCAGGGCTCAAATATTTATTTAGCTCTGTTTTTTTTATATATTATATAATTTTATATATATAAAGAGATAAAGTTAGCGAGCCTGCAGCGGAGATAAGGAAGGATCGGAATATAATAAATAAGAGATAAGTGATTCGAGGAAGAGAAAACATTTTCGTTGCGCGCGCGAGCGGCTGCTAGCTCTCGGCTGCTCTCTCGGCTCTTATCGGGGGATTTCAGCTGCACACCGTTCTTCGCTCCCTCTCTCTCTCTCTCTCTCTCTCTCTCGAAATCTTATTTTTCTTATTGATCCTGGGAGCTTATGAGAGCGCCACGCGCCCGAGCATATAGCAACGCAGCAGGAATATCATAAAAATCATGCTATTTAAAAGCACTGGGGAATATGTATATAAGCCGATGCTAAAAATACATATTTGTTTTGATTAAATGGCTGCAATGCCGCGTACAATAACTGTTTCGGATGCAAAGCGATATGTTGTTATAAATGAAAGATTGCTTTTCCAATAAAAAATATCCGATGTTTTTTAAAAGAAGAAGCGTATGGGTGCAATGCGCGCGTACATCCGAAAGAAATCAGCGGGAGCGGAAATGTGGATTTAATGCGTTGTGTATACCGAACAGATTGGAAAATTATCGCTTCCCCCTGCTGAGTTGCGGAATTCGCTAATTTTTTTTTAGCTTCATTACGAAATTTAATAAGCAACGGAAATTTATACAAATTTAAAATAACCCGCCGCGCGATTTAGGATTTTTTTTCCCGTTTTGCATGCGTACATAATGGAAGAAAAGCATGAAATATTGAAATGCACCTCAGCGAATTCTTAAAAACTATGCAGTATTCCGCAGTCTTGTATTTTAAAATATATCGTATGACCCTCGTATACGTAAACACAGAAATCCAAAACAATTTTAACGCTCGGATGATTTTTCACTTACGTCAGGCAGAAAAAAAGTTCAGGCTGCAGCCCGTCAAGCCGATATAAACGTGCTTTTTTAATGCACTCCGCATGCACACGTATCGCTCAACGAAAAAGAAAAAAAAAGTGGTATATATAATTAAAAACGACATTGACACACACACAAAGATCGCGGGATTAACGAAGGAGCCAGAGCGGAACCGAGTTTATTATTTACATCGCGTGTGCATGGTGACGAGGTGGCGCAACTGCACTGCTTAAGAGAGAGAAAGAGCGAGAAAGAAAATCAAGCTCGTGTGCAGTCCCCCCCCCCCTCCGCCCTGCTCCTAATAGAAACCATTTTTAATATCCGAGTGGCTCATTATTCAAGGGAAAGGAGTCGTATGTATTTGTACTAAGAAAGATGCATTCTCTCGCTCTCCAGGAGTACATAAACATAACCAGCTCCTCTTCTTCCGATAGACCGCGTCGCATGAGCACGAGAAAGAAGGAAAGAAAGAAGAAAGCGAGGAGTCCCTCCGGAAAATGAGCGCGCGGGGGACTCTTGAGAAATGTCCGCTCGGAAAATAGTTTTCTATATTTCCACCTAACCCTCGCCTCTATCACTGCCAGCTCATCATGTGCCTCATATATCTCGCGTGAATCTTATCATTTTATGCCCTCGTGTGACGAGCCCTACTTATTTATATATTATGCCTACGTAGGTGGAATGCGTATGAAAAATGAGAGGTGTGTGCGTGAATGCGACTGCGTATATAATACTGTCCCCCGACGAAAAAGAAGAAGACACACACGGGCGTATCTCGTTATTATGCATAATGCTGAATGAGCCGACCCAGAGAGAGAGAAGGAGCGGAAGCGCTTTATCTCGCGAGATTCAATAACGGAAAAAATAAAGGCGAGTGATCGCGAGGGGGGAGGGGAGGGGGTAGAAGCCGCATATACGGAGAATAGGGCACCTGATGCGCGATCATTGTCCTCTCGCTGCGAAGCTGCAGGGGCTTGAGGGATGACTAAGTCGACCGCTTAGAACCAAACGAGATTATTATGCAAACGCTCGAGATATAGTTATATGTTATGCGGCGCGCGCGCGCACTCGCACCCCAATGCGATAGAGCCGAGCTGCCGCCGCCGCAGCGCTAATGCCCGAGAATAAGACGTCCTCGCTTCACCCCCTCGCGCCTCTCTGACGTATACGTGCAGTGTACGCGATAGGTGTGGGATATAACTGGTGCACCGACCAGCGCATAGCGCACGAGCGACCGAGTCAGCAGCATATATAGCCGCGGCTATCCTACAAGAGAAACGGAAGCGCACGTAGTCCATCAAAAGTGCCGACGTTTCCTGCCTTTTATATCGCACTCGTTCTCTCTCTCTCCCTCGTCTCTCATCCATCTCTTGTCTATTGCGCAATGCGCCGCGCATGAACGACACTTTTATTACGGGCTAATGCAGCGGCCTCCGCGGCTTTCTCTCTCTCACTCTCTGTGCAGCCTGCAGCACACATTCCTAGAAAAACCGCGCAGAGAGCGAGAGAAAGCGGTCTTTGTTGTCTTGGACCTTTATTTTTTATCGTTACTGCCGTCGCCGCCGCTGCCGCCGCTGCAATTTCTTCTCTCCAGAGCGGCTCTGCAGCGCTCTATCTCTTTGTCTACTCTGCCATAACACTCAACGTTGCACCAGTGCAGAGAGCCGAGCACCACACGTATAACATTATAACGAGAGCCTCGCGTTCGCAATCGCCGCTGCCGCTGCTGCGTATAGAGAGAGAGAGAGAGAGAGTGTTTAATGTTTATGCAGTCGAGAGCCTCGCTCGTGTGTGCACCACGTATATAAAGCCAAGAGAGAGCGGCTACACGATCGCCTGATGCATACACTGCACACATACTGGCTCGCGTCCGAGCCTATACGTATACACACACACACAC
>UELU01120673.1:0-13081 GCA_900490025.1 Megastigmus dorsalis | reverse complement strand
TCCTCCATCTCCTCCCTCCTCCCTCCTCCCTCACCCCTCGACCCCGCACACCACAAGCGCCCTCTATAGCACGCCACGCCGAGCACACAACTCTTCCTCCTCTTTCTCTCGCTGACGCGAGCGCGCACACCGGCTCACGTGATATATACATGTATATACACGTACATGCATGCGCACCGCACACCAACGCATTCCCATATACATGTATATATTTAACAATATATATATATATATACGTATATATATATAAAGTGCACACTACCACCGCAACCCCCGGGAAAATCCTGGAAAATCCAGCTTGCGCGTTTACGTGTGTGCATGCACGTGTATGCGGATATACTGCATGTATGCGTATGTGTGTGATGTGCGTGCGTGTGAACCTAACCTTACTCGAGGTAGGGGTAATGGGGAGAGGTGGAGCAGTAGGATGGGAGGCTCATGCTGCGTCGAGTACAAAGTGCACGCACGCGTGTATGCGTGCGTAATGGGCGCCGCGAGTGAAGCGAGCGAGAAAGAGAGCGGGAGAGAGAGAGAGAGAGAGAGAGAGAGAGAGAGAGAGAGAGAGAGAGCGTGGTCATTGGCGCGCAAAAATGTTTATTAAAGCCTGATCGGAACTGCGCCGCGTGAGCGCAAATATATGCCGCATTAAAAATAGACGATGCAGATGTGCGTGCGTGCGTGCGTGCGTGAGCGTGAGCGCCGACAGAGAGGAGACGAAGAGCATGAGTATAGGTGAGCTCGCTCTCTCGTATTACACACACGCGCTTATATATATACGCACCAGCACACGATGCGTTGTACCGAGGGAATCGTGCGAGGTTATATTCTGTCTACACGTGTGTGCGTGTGTCTGTG
Source organism: Megastigmus dorsalis (assembly GCA_900490025.1). NCBI lineage: Eukaryota > Metazoa > Arthropoda > Insecta > Hymenoptera > Megastigmidae > Megastigmus > Megastigmus dorsalis. The sequence goes on along the minus strand of UELU01120673.1, from coordinate 12,226 downwards.
TGTATGTGTGTGTTTGTCTCTCTGTGTGAATGTGTGTGTGTGTGTGTGTGTGTGCGAGCCTATATGTGCCTGCGCGCTTCGATTTCGTGCACTTGCTCGTTTCTTGTTTCTTTTTTTAACGTATTTTTTTATTATTTTAGATTTAGGTTTACGGACTGATTTTATTTAATCCGATATTTTTGATAACATCTTTTGTAATTGATGAAAAGGCCTAATGCCGAGAAAATCAGAAGCTTATTATGTTTGTAGAGGTATAATGAAATATGCGGGGTATATATTCTGCATAGAAGAACTTCAGTAGCTATATATAGCGAGTCAAGATGAAAGTCTGATTTGAAAGGATTTGTACTACTTGTGTTACATTATATCGACAGTAGAAATCATAAAACGGATTTTTACCTGAACAGTTTCAGTACAGAAAGTAAATTTTAACTTTAAGTATAACCACATTTGAAAAGTTGGACAATTCGTAATAATTTAATGGATTACCATAGTACCTTAAAATTTGTTACATTTTTGCTTTATAAAGAAACTGAAAAGGTCTATAATTGAAACAATAAAAATAACTTAGTACCGATCTACTTACAGTTCTATCAGATTACTGTAAATATTCCTTGAATTCCTCCAGCGGTTTTTACCATTTAAGTCATAGATAAAGTACGAAAACTTTACTTTTGTGGTTTTCCGATAAAATATAAGAGGTGTATTATTTAGAACTTTTGCTAATATACCCTCAAATGCATAATACACTGAATTTACATCTACGTTCTTAACGCTTTCTCTTTGAAATGATCGGTGAAAAACTTCGATCAAAAACAAAAAGTATTCACTATTTGATTTTCTCTTCATCTGTAAAATTTTTTTTCATATCTGTCTTTTTTCTATATTATATTAAGCAAAATACAGCTCAAACATGCTGCAGCCAATAAGAGCTCTAGTAAAAGCTCCATCTTTTGTTTACTGTATCTTAAAAAATTGGTCGGTGAAAAATATTTAAAAAATTTAGGGTAACGTCTGATAATACTCTAAATACAATACCCCTCAATTTTATGCCATTGTCTCATTTTTTATGAAACCTTCTTAATACAACTAAATACTATACTATTCAACAATAATAATCATTTGACTAACATAGTGTATTATTGTTATTATTACTACGATTATATTATTTGTTTCTCAAGCACCATAATAATTATTATTTTAGTCACTACCTATTTTTTTCGATGTAAATTATATGGAAATAATTTTTTTATAGGATTTAATCCAAAATATATATTAATATTTTATATAATAGAAATTGATTTGAAATAATTTCAAAAAGAAAGTCATTTCTTAAATGATTATTATGAAATATATCATTTAAGTTTATAATTGAAGGCTATTTATACTTAAAAACTAATTTTATTTAAAGTGTCAAAAATTACAATTACTTAAAATCATAATACGTATATGTAAATTCGCTACAAAATTATTCAAAAATCGCTAATTTGTATGTGATTCTCATAAATCACTGAGATTCTAGTAAAAAATTTATTATTAATTTAGTGAAATTAATTTTTTATTGAACAGTCGCAACAAAACGAATAAAACTTAATCTCAAATGCGCGTGCATAATTTACTTTATCTGTTGGAATTGATAACTTTGGATTTAGCGTGGTTGGAATGCATCGAAGTAGTTTGATCAAATAAAACAAAATTGTTTAGTTAGTTTGAACATCATGCTAACAGTTTTTCGATACCTCACATTCTATATAAAATAATTATAGTCAAATAAAATAAAATGAAGGTGATGGTCCCAATTTTTACTCAATTCGATTTTATTATATATTATAGATATTCGAATTATCTTATGAATAAATTTAGTCAGTACTGTGAGTAATATTCGATGTTAAATCGGAAGATTGGTGTATCAGGTTCAGAAACTCATGAAATCCAATAAAACTAGCGAAGTGAAGTTACTTATCGATGCATTTTAGAGGTCCTAATTTCTACTCATAAAAAATAGCGTTATAATTTTGTTTACATATTTACCTTAATTAAGAAAGATTGTAATAAGGTCAAATTAATAATGAATTGCCCAAATTATCGTTGTAATGCAATTTAAATTTAAAATCCTTTAAAATTGACTAACTGCATTCTCATTGTGTTATACTAATTGATATTAATATAATGTTATACGGTACAAATTTTTAAATAGGATGCGGACTCGAATTATCTACTAATGCGTACTTTACATAATCCCGATTAATCTAGATCATAAGGCTCACCTGAGCACTGATAAGGGCCTTGTCAAGAATGTCGTTTCGGTCGCACTACGGTCTTTCTAATTATAATGAGTGTTACAATGCACGTTACATGGCCCTGATCAGGTTGAGGTAAGGCTGCCTTAACCCATTTCTTCCCAAGTGGCCATTTTATAGTTGATTATTATAATGTATTTCTGATATTTCATCAAATTCAAACCGCCATTTTGAAATTTTCCAATGGAATTTTCAAAATTTTGACTTCAGAATCATAAAGAGCGGACAATTTTACTTCGGAAAAGTGCTATTGGTTATTATTATTTTTTTTCGACAATTCTTTAGGCAAAAAACCAATCGACTATAAAATGGCCGCTTGGGAAGAAATGGGTTAAGCAAAACTACCTGATTAGGCCCTTGAATGGGCATGATAAGGGAAAATAGTTTTGTATTACTGTAAACATGAATTTTTTAGGTTATGTGAACATATGATTGTTTGCACAACAAGATTTTCTTACTTTCAGATAAAAAATGACAGTAAGATACAAGAAGAAGAAAACCAGTCTAAAATTGAAAACGAAATAAAGTGATTCAAAAGCCATTGAAAAAATATCTGCTTAATTAATTTTATAGAAATTAGATCTGATTATACCATAAAATTAAGGTAAGGGCAATAATTATCAAATATAAATGATTTTTTATAAATATAAGTAGATTAATGCTTCCAAGAAATATAATAAATTGTTTCATTTTTTAACATCTGCATATAATAATTGGATTTAAAAATACTGTGATCAACGTGCGTTTATATTTGCATATTCCATACCTTAATTTAATCTAAACTTTATGATAACGGTTAATGAGCATGCAAATCAATTATTTAAATAAAAGCTAATCGTGCACACACGTAATGACTCGATATCTGGCATAATATGTGATTTCATGTATGCACGACTTATTTAACGGATTACATACGACTAAAATATAAATCATTACTAAGAACAATGTTTGAACAACCTTAAGTTTAAGCATATAGTTTGCATAGTTTATGTATACATGTCATGGGGATAACTTAAGCTTCGATTGATAAATTTTTTATAATGGATCTAATTGATTTCAAAGAATTATTTTTTTAGTTTATAACGTGTACTATTCATATACACAAGAAAAATATAGTTCAGAATACCTTTTATTTCATTTCAATCTAAAATAATAAAATAAAAGTAACAAAATTTACTTGTTAAATAAAAGTAGTATAATCACTTCTAGTACGTTTGTCAAGATTTAAATAAATACTATAGATATAAGTTTTTTTAATTAAGATAATACGATAGAAGTTGTAAATCGCTTTAACCTCTTTTCCTAGAATATCATTTAATAAAACGATGATCGGCATACCTACCCCAATAGAACGCTGTTTGTCAAATTATGATTCAAGATATTCGAAATATGTTGCATATTATCATTTTTTTTAATTCTGTATGTTTAGAGTTTCTGGAATATTATAAAAACAAAATTAAAATTGTTTGGTATATTAGAAAATATTTATGAACCTCATTTAATATATACATCCTTTCTTAAACATAAAAATCTACTAAAAACTAAGATCTTGTATCACTAGGTAATAAATTGAAATAAATGTTTCATAACTTAATATAAGTAATATTTTTCTTTTAGTTTGATATGAAACTGGCATTTCAGCACACATTTTATTATTCGTTTTAAAATACGGCTGATTGGAATCACCCCAGTGATCCATATTACCCCGATATACACTAAATTTTTAATTAGTATATTACATATCGAATCATATGTTAAATAGTTTGTTGTTATGTAGTTTCGGAATTGATTTTAGGAAAACTGGACATTCTAAAGTTGCGAAACTCAAATTATCTAAAATAAAAGGTCAATCTGATTGGATGGTTATTGAAAAGCATTAATAACTTGGCAAGTAACCTATTGCAAAAATAAATTGAAAAGATATTTGTTTTTGAGCTTAACAAATTATTTTTTCCACATTCTTTCTCATTAAGTATATACAACTTTTTTGATTCGATAGACGATACGACCGTTCCAAAAATATATTGTAACAGCAAGATTCACCGATTCGCATGTTTCGAAAAACCACCTCCGAAAACTGAAATCCGTCGCACTCGGACTAATAGTGTGTCTCAAGCATCGCGTCTTCGCTTCCTCCGTACACCGCCACATATTCATTCGGTCTCCGGGCGCGCGCGAGTTCGGGAGTTCATTCATCCGATCGCGGTGGCCGCTGCCGGCGAGCTGACCCTCGCGAGTTGTCGCGCATAGCCGCGATGAGTATACCCTTCCGACCCATATTTCTCCATCTCTCTCTCGCTGCTTTTTTCCTTTCTCTCGCTTCCCCTTTTCTCTCTCTTACTCTGGTTTTGTACGCACGCTCACCCTCCGTGTCATTTTTTTCTACCGCCCCCTCTCCCGTACCCACTGGCGCTCTGTGCGCTATACAGTTCCCCAACCCCTCGCGATGGGAAATAAGCGACAACGATGGCCCAAGAGAGATAATGCGAGGGCGAGCCGAGGCTAATCGTCGCTCGTATTTCATTTTACGCGAGAGCCCACCTCCTCTCTCCCTCTCCCCTCTTTTTATCGAGGACGCACCAATATTGCACACACTGTCGCGCTAACTATCAACCTGTGTGCGCGTGTGTGTGCGCGTGTGTGTGCGCGTGTGTGTGCGCGCGCAGGGGGGAACTGTATAGCAAGGCGGGAGTGGAGTGTGTGCGCGCGACATCTGACCCCGCGCGTACCTATATACTCGAAATTTCACCAGGTCTCGCGTAATATGACTCAATTCCCTTCTGGAGTATACATCTCGAAAAAGTCGAGAAATTATTGCAACGCTCGTCTAAATATACTAAACGTCCTAGAGTTATATCGAAAGCTTTGCATTGTAATTCGAACTGAAATAGAATTTTATGAGTAGTTGCTTGATACTTTTGGACTGATAAGCTTTAATACAATAATTTGTGTTTATTAAATAGCTAGTAAAGAAACTTATTTTTAGATAAAAAAAATCGTGCACAAAAGTTTAAACGGCCATAATTTAAATATACAGTATTTTCAATCCATATATTGATTCACGTTCACATATCTCGTAAGAAGAAGAGCGATTATGGAGACTAATAAACTTCATACCGTTCTGGGTGAAGGTAATCATTACTAATACCTGATTGTAAAATTAAAAACGACTTTTTGATTTCGTCACTTAAAAGGCTTTTTTCCCCGTATCTTTCAAATTGCAAATTAAATTAATAGTGAGTGATGATCGAGTACTCGAATATTATGTTGATAAGTGTAGTACAGGTGGAAGCAGATCTGAGAAATAAGAGTACGTTTGATATATATATATATATATATATAAAGATATATATGTACAGTTACGTATAAAAAGCCAAATATCGAGAACAAAGAATAGTTTAATTGAAAATTGCAAAGAAGAGAAATGCAATTCCAGAACAGTACATTGCGATACAAGTGCGCGATGTAGGGAATTCATGCACATGCAAGTGCAGTTTGTCGCTCGAGAGAACAGCGTGCAAAATTTACTCGCGATATTTCTTTACACGCCTTTCTGAACTGTAATATTTTCTTTGCATTTGACTCTCGTCAGTGCGTAAAGTAAATAGCTTCGCACACATAGTGGGCGAATTAATTGACTTTCCATCACGTCGACGCAAACTGCTCGCCAAAATACGTGAATCGGGCTCTTCGCACACTAAAAACAGGTATGAGAAGTTGCATTTCACACACTGAGTTGAAAAATAGTACATTTTGATGCTAGTGCGATAAAGTGATTTGACTCTCGTGAGAAATCTATTTCTCACTTATGTATCAACCCGTATTTTCTGACACGATGTGTGAGCAGCTTAATTGTACAAATTATTTTCATAAAAAATTATTTTCATAATTTTGCAAATAATAGTTCTTATCGAATGACAATGCAACTTTAGTAATTTTCTAAAACTTATATTGGTCTAATATTAGTCAGAACTGTATCGACTTTTCTTATTTGACTAAATTTTTTGTTATAACTTTGAAGACATGAAGTCGATTATCCAAAAATCAATAAAGATTGTTCAATACTTCACATTATTGTTCATGTTAAAAGCTAAAAGCCATATTATTTTGTCGTCTTCTTTTCAAAGTTAATTTTCAATAAATAATTACGTTTTTACATAAATAATTCATGGAATATACTGCATTCATGAAATAGTTTTAACAATTATCATATATTTATTAGAAATAAGAGCTGCAACCGAAATCTGCGCTGAATATTTTATAAGGAAGGTTAAATTATGTTTCATGCAGAATATCATACGATTTTACTTATCCATGTACTTCTAAGATATTTATTATCATCGTTATCATAGGTTTCAATAAACATGTAAATCCATTCTTTTAATTTCATCGTGTAATATAAGAAACTTTTTTTAATTAATAGTACTGATTCTATATTTTTATTAAAGCTTTTACTATTGTCAGTTGTAAAATAAAGAAAAATTGGTCATTATGTCTTAACATTTATTGTAATGTTATAATTAAATATTTATTTGAAGCAACTATAGTATTTAGTTAATTTAAGTTTCTTCCAGTAAAATTCAGCGGTTTTTGAATTAACTAATCATTTAGTTGTTTCAAATAACTATTACATGTAATATTACAATTAAATATTTAATCGAATGGTCAAATTTCTCTTTGAATGAAGACATCTTCTATAAAGTATTATGAATGACGACAATCTTTTAATTTAAATAAAAACTGCACTTGCGAATAACATTACGTCAATATGAATTAAAATAGTATTATTCTTTAATCCATTTAATAAGAGATAATACTATAAATAATAGCATGTTTCGTAACAAGGGTACAAATAATTCTGTACGCACATGTTAGGCCTACCTTTTGCAATGACGTGCGTAAAGTCCGTGTGTAAAGAGAAATTTTTCATATACTTTATACACGGCTTGTCAACTTTACAGATTACTTTAGACACGACCTTTACTGTAGACATTACTTCAGACACGACCACTCACAATCATTCTACGTTCCACGTAGCTTAGGCACGGCTTTCGCCTTTTGGAAACGCACTTTAGACACGATCACTACTTTACACACGATTTTTCTACTTTACAAACTATTTTTCACACTAGTGCGAAAAAGTTCACTTTCCGGGGCATCAACTTTACACGAACTTTACACACAAAATTAAAAAAAAACACCTTTTTATGTTTGATGTTTAATTTTGTACAGAAACTGTAAATTCAGTTATCGACATCAGCTTACCGAGATAAACTGTTGTTCCGATTGAAAATGAAACTTAATAATGTAACGTTACTTATTCACAAGTAAAGCTCCCTACTCCATCAGAGATTTTTTTTCTCTAGATGTACAGGCAGGAAAAATCTCGCTGCGCAAAAGTTTCAGGGAGCTCGCGCAGCAGGTCTTCCTGTCGAGGCGCTCAGCAGCCTCTCTTGCACACACATATCGCACCCTGCGACGACCTCCCTTTCTCTCAACACAAGTACGCACACACACACACACACACACATCGAGGTACGCACACACGCACACAATGCGCCGAGAATCCTCTTTCCTCCGCTCTAAAGTTGCGCAACGCACGCGGCGTCGCTGCACCGGCGATGTCTTAAATAATTCGAAAGCTGCAGCGGAGGAAGAACAAAAAAAAGTAACACCACGAAGAAGAAGAAGAAGAAGTAGAAGAAGGAGAGAAAAGAACAAAGTTGAAAATAAAGAATGGGGATAAAAAAGTATATCGTAAGCGAACTTACAGAAGTGATTGCCAGGGCCGGCGTAGTGGTGACCTTTGTAAGCAGCGAACAGCCCGGGGTTGATCCCAATCTGAAAACAGAGAAAACAAAGGAGTCATGAATAAAGAAGGGAAGTGTATGCGTGTGTTTGTTTGTTTGTGTCTGTGTGTGTGTGTGTGCGAGATGTGCAAATGGGCAGATTGCGCGGCTGACTTGACGAAATTCGCGTGTTGGCCTTGCCATAGTTGCGGGGCAGGTTTTTCAGTATACTCATAGATAAGAGATGGTCTTCTGTAAGTATATATAACCTTTCTCGCTTCAAATTTGTTTGATTGGGTTGTTGCGATTGGGTGTAGTATAGTACGATGGGTTTCATTATTAGATTAGATAATCTTAATTTGGCAATTCTAACTTGAGCACTTTAAATATTCATTAATTTGAAGTTTACTGTGGTCATTTCATTTCTTTGAATGAATTATGACACTTCTGCTGAGTGAATGAAGATTTCATATTTTAAGTCTTAATTTACTATACACATAAAGAATCGGTCATAGATATTACAAATTAACTTGTATGATGTCCACTTCGATTTTAATACGCGAGGGTCAACTTTTCATTATTTCTAAAGTCTCAATTACTCTGAAAGCAATAAAATATGTTAAGAGGAACTATATTTTTTATCAGAAAACCTACTACTAATATACTAAACAAAAATACTATCTCAACCGTTATTAAATTTATTAATTAAATGTATAATTTCGATTCATATAATATATTCGTATTGTTACAATACAATATTCGTATTGTTACAAAGAAAAACCTACTTGTATGACTCTTATAGAGCAATATTACGGCTACTTTCTTTTTTCTATACATACTGAAATATATTTTTGGCTGTATCGGTTCAATTTTGAGATAGCATCGTGTTAAAATTGGTGTAACTCTAAATCAGAACTGAATTAGGTTAACTTTGTTAAAATTCATATTGTGTTTATAAATTAATAATTTTTTTCACCTATAGCAACTTTCTACATACATCAACTACGTTCTGTCATATCCAGTCGAGTTAACTATGTTCCATGTAGTCAGTTTAATAAAATATACCTTTTACAAAATGCAAATAGTCAGTTAGAGGTATACAGAATAATAATCGATCTTTTTTAGATAACAATAGGAAGAAAATTCCCCTCCTCGCGTAAATCGACTAGCAGCAGTAGAATGTAATTCGACAGTAGCCGCACTGCATCGACCACACAACCGAATTCCAACAACTGCGGCTCTATATAGTCCGTCCCCGTCTTCTTTCGTTGTGGGGGGAAGTACGGGAGAGTACAGAGGGGCATCTTCGATCGGCTTTGGAAAATTAGCGAGCACGGCCAAAGCTTATTTCCACTTCGTTTCCGTCGCGGCGCGCAGACGGTGCTGTCCCAGCGTCGTCCTATACATCTCTCGTCTCTCTCTCTCACTCTCGTTGACGCGCGCCTCACCCCAACTGCCTGGCTTCGACGGCAGGGTCGTTCACTCGGCCCTCCCTCGATATACGACGCGAGCATAATATAACGACGAAAAATAAGAACGCGTCTTATCTGCTTTTGTGTATTCAACGCAAAGCTCGGATATCTATGGTGAAAAGGGACGTTCTTTATTATAAGTATATCGATGGAGGTTTCTGTATCTAAAAAAATCGGAGGACATTAAAAAGCATAGAATTCAATTATTTTGTCGCTATTGTCTCTTACTGGATGAAAACCCGTAAGGAATAGATCGGATTTGTCCAAAAAGTGTACTATATCCACTGCCCAATTCCTTATTTTCAAAACATTTCAGTCCATCTCTAATGCCTGATCAAGTATACAAAGCTACACCACGAAGCATTATGAACTTGAGAAAAAAGCAGGAAAGTGTATAAAACACAGTGACTGTCGCTGTTGGCTCGGCATGACGAAAGTATCATCGTGAAACGAAAAAAAAAAGAAGCATTTGCTCGCGGCCGGGGGCCATCAGTCGACGACGACGACGACGACGAAAGCGCCTCGTTGGCGCACTAGGCCGACTCATCCGCGTGTGGTGCGTTGCGCGGAGCTCTAGCGAGAGAGCATCGGCGGCCGGAGCCTCATTACGCGCACGTCGCAACAAGAATTTCAAAAGTAAACGGCCTTATACCCGTCCCTCTACCCCCTCTACCCCCCACCTCCCTCCACCACCTCGTCTGTCCCCCTTCCCTTCCCCTATCCTCCTTCGCGCTTGAACTTTTCCTTTTTAAACTACAGTTGCGCGGAGCTGGTGTATATGGAGCTGTTCGCGTTTTGTCGAAAGTGCGACAATCGTACCAAGTGTTTGCGGAAAAAAAAAGCGAGGAAATGTTTTGTACTAGCCCTGATGCAATGTTATACCAGAAAAATTGACTGGTAATTCTGGAGGAACTGAGTCTCTATAGATTTGAGGGAATGATTTGACTCTCTTTTAGATCTAAATAACAACAATTATACTGTAGTCTGGTCCAACGTCAACGATATAATAAGGAATATATTGTATTAGTAGATGGGTGCTGAGTATAGACACCTTATCTTTATGCTTATTTTATACAATATTAACATGCTTTATGCTTTACGATAAAATGCAAATGCACTTTTACTCCTAGATTTTAGTTAACTGAAGGATCTCGTTGAAAATGTTACTTATTAAGTGAGCAATAATCAAAAGAATGTAAATCAAAGTTGCATATGTTGTAGGCAGACTTGCTGGTGAGTTATGTACTTATATATATCCATCTTAAGTCTGCATCTAAAAAATAATCGTTTTGTATTATATTGGTAACACAATGTACTATTGATTGGTTTATATCTTTAATTTGTAAAAAATTAAATTTCTTTTACGAAATTCTAAAGAGAAACAAAAATTATTTTAGTTATTATTAGTGGAAATTAGGTTGGATCGGATTAATCTTATTTTTTAAGATTGCAAAAGCCTAATTTAATAACATATGTAATAATTCGTTTCATATACAATACGTATATGTAAAGTCAATACAAAAGATTCTATTAAAGGAGCATCGGAAAAAATTTTACAGAAACTATAAATTGTGTGAATCGAACTGGTCTACGGGCTCTTAGACGTGAGGAACTCTGATTTTGGTTTACACATACAAATGTTGGATCTTAATTATTCAAAAAATGATTAGAATACCTTAGCTGTTACGTTAAAATAGTGTTACACGCACACCGCGTATCTATAAAGTGTTGCGAGGCCGGCATGAGCGGAAGCTTTGCTTTCCAGATTTGTCACGTGGATATGAAAATATTTAAAATTTAACCTACAAAGGAACCGGTTATTCGAAAAAATTATTTCATAAAGAAAGAAACTTTGTTAACGTAGATAGATTCACCCTGTAAATATCGACAAGTAAATCAAAATTTATTACAAGTGAAAAGCATGTTGGCCGTTAAGTGACGTACAGCTCTAATTGCTGTTTAAAAATATTAAAACATTAAATGGTCGTTGTGCAATGCAACCCTTCCTTCTTATAGTTATGAATAATCTGTTCAACATGGTTATCACCGCAATCGATCGATAATTTTACTCAGCTTGAATTTGTACTACAACACCAATCGCTTCAAGCAAAATCTCAAGTAAAATCAGATTATCTAGAATTTAAATAATCTCCATGAGTTCTTGGGTACCCGTTATCCTCAACAACATCATCAACAAGGAGTTAAAAGAGTTTAGCCGAATCTCCTAAGTAAGTGGAATCTGCTTCAAAAAGGCATAGCAACCCTAACCCAACAACAGGCAACAACTTCACCAAATTCAACTTCTAGTTTGCAGCTATAGAGTCGCGGGAATGTTTAGCAACAATTTCCCGAGGAGCTTTTCATTAGTGCCAAGTGCCAAAGTGCTAAACACGGAATACCCCAGGTGTATACAGAAGGACAAAGAGAGAGAGAGAGAGAGAGAGAGACGAGCTCGCAGTGGCCGGCTAACTTATCTGCACTTTGTGCACCTTGCCGCTGCCGATGATGATTATGCAACGCGTACACACACAGATGCAAACGATTCGCCAGTTGCGCGCGTCATGTCAAATGTCTGTCTGCGAGTGTATTTGTGTGTGTGTGTGTGTGTGTGTGGATACGCGCAGCTCGCGAGGAGGGGCGGGGAAGGAGGGAAGTAGGGGTAGGG
>UELU01120672.1:0-20850 GCA_900490025.1 Megastigmus dorsalis | reverse complement strand
ATAAGCGCATAAACAACTACGTGTTGAGTTTCAGCTCTACACGCGACAAAAACATTTATATCATGCGAGACGAGTATAGGCACTGAAATTACAGACATGACAAGTTTTGGGGATCTTTGCTTTTTCTGTCTCTGCTTTTTCGTAAAAAAATCTTTGCATATTTGCTGCAGACAAACAATGAGGTTTCATATTCGTCACAGGTGTTTTATTTGTAGGGCATAGAATTATTTGACCTCAAGAGCTTGAGGTATAGTATATTAATAATAGAAAATGTACGCGACAATTGTATAGTGCTTTTCTCCACGATGCTTCTCAGCGTGTCGCCGCGCGGCAATGTTATCTCTTAATTTCGGACGGAATTAATGCAGAGGCGATTTCACCTCTGCTTATCGCCGAAAACACGTATATACAGTTAGCGACGCAATTACGCACACAGCGGCGGCAACGATGCAACCAGATTTTTCAAGCAGCGCATACGTGTATATTTCTCTCCATGCGACATTCATCACCAGTCGCAATATACACTGCCAATATTAATGCGACGCATTTTTCGATGACGCGAGCACAAGTAAACTAGTCTCTCGCTCGTCCCCCACCCGTTTTTTTTTTCTTTCCTCCTTCGCAGACTACCATGTCGCCTGGACTTTCGGCACAATTTATCACGTTCTCCGTGCTGCTGAAGTATAGCTAATATAAAGCGATTACGAGTGAGTGAGTGTGTGAGAGAGAGAGAGAGAGAGAGAGAGAGAGGACACACAGCGCAGTATAGTCGATGGCTCTTCCTAATTCAACGCTTGCAAAGTGGATTCGGAGAAACGCCTATCGGACGAGAGAGAGACTCGATACGCACGAACCTTGACCCACAATATATATATATATATGTCGAGAGACGAGCTCGAGCGCTATCGATACAGCGAAAGCAACTCGTCCAAAAAATTTGTACTTGAGAAAAAGAAAAGATTGTGGTTGATTGCTATATACCTTGTGTGTATATGGATCTTGGAATTTCCTGTTGCAGCTCTCGCTTCTCGTGTTGCCGGTTGATGCATGAGGACAGATTTCGTTGCTCGATAGTTCGCGTGTTTTGCAAACGTAATTGTGACCAAGACTTGCAGTTGGTACAAACTCTTGCTTAAATCGGTAAAAAAATAGGCACAACTCCACCAATTTTTGCAAATTTATTATATCTTTTTATTATCCATTTAAAATCATTGGAACGAGCAATTGATTTAAAATTAAAAACTAAACTTTAGTGCAGAAAATGTTTAGTTTATTTTTGCTCGTTTATAGCTTCGTATAAGTAACGTATAATGTGCTTGACGGAAATTGAGTCTTCAAAGGCCTGCTAAAATCAGCAAGAGCTATAAGTTTAGTGGAAGAAATCGTACACTCGAAATTGCATAGCAATTGAGCTGACTAACTTTATTTATATAAATCGATGACACCCGAATGCGCGTAGAAATGATAAGTACATTGCAAAATAAAGCGTTAAATCATTAAGAAATAAATCAACAGATGCACACATATACCACACGTTATAAAACAGCGAAGAAAACATAAATAATATATTAAAAACATCTCCAAACGAATTTATAGCTTGAGCATATATACATATAGACTCTACTATACTATTGAGGCAGGTATTTTCCAGAGAATTATTTTCTCGCCTTGCAGTTCGAACTCTCGTCTCTCTCGCTTCTCTATTTTTCCCCTGCACAAAAACAGATCCACTAGATACTCGTTCGCGTATTTTGTATTGGTGACGCGTCGGTTCCTTCACACGTAGATATAGAGAAAGAGAGAGAAAAAAGGAAGGAAGGCAAAACAACGATGAACAAAAAAAAACGCGCGGCTCATCGGGGCTACAATTAAGAATCGCCGGGTCCAATTTATCACATTAGTCATTCGGCAAACGTGCGTCGGATGCCCGCATGCAAATACCCCGCTGCACTACTACTACCACTAACTCGAGGCCTCTGTTCTCCTCCAGGTAATATGGAGGCGCGCGTAAAAATAGACGAAAAATTAACGATCGACCGAGCGCTGCTGCCGCTGCCGCCTCTGTCGAGTCTCTCTCGTGTGTTTTTTGCGACGAGTATTTTTCAATCCAAACAGCAGCAGCAGCAGCAGTTGGTGGACTTATCAGAGTCGGAGCTACACACGGGAATTATTGATGCAACGAGCCTATCAATAATCGGTCATTTTTGCGTATCGATAAGTTGGCTGCGTTGCCATTGCGGCGGCTGCATTGTATGTTAATACCTGCGCGCGCGTGCGAGAGAGAGAGAGAGAGAGAGAAAGAGGAATGGCTTGGATTGAAAATGCGCATTTTCCAGAAAGGGATCCACGCGCAACTGCTCTCCTTCTTCTTCATCTTCCTCGTACACGCACACGTCTTTTGCTTCTTTCTGGATCTTTCTCGCTCGGTCTATATGAATATCGCATCAAAACGATAATGTGCGCTTGGAGATTCCCAGGTGGATTCTCTCTCCCGGCATATAACGTGCGTGTGTCGATGCGTCTGTACCTTCTTGGATTATTCTTCGGTTTTTTTTCCACTCCGGAGCTCAATTTTTCAATTTTCCTTCTCACGTGGGCGCGCAGAAAAGTCCTTGTGTACCTCCAAGCTTTAGGCGTAAAGCCCCGCATTTCGTTATGCTAATGTTTTTATGATTTGTTATGTCGCCGCGGTGACGAAGACTACCGTCTGTACACACCGTCGTGTCTTTTAAATTGCAATTTTCTCTCTGCTCTGTGCCTCGCCTTTTTTTCAGCCTCAAATATTTGTCGATCCAGAAAAGTTTAAGTATGTAAATTGCCTAGCTGGATCGCGTCTGGACTATACGTATATATACGATTCGGCTTTTTATGTGCAACTTGTTGTTGGGGATAAGTTATCGAAAGTTGCAGTTGAATTGCTGCTTCGGAAATCTTGGAAGAATCTTACATTTCTAGCTTAACGGTTAATGCTGTGTGTGAGCTCCGGTGCAATTCGTTAGCGGCTTGTCAGATTGATAGCTTTCGGAAAAACTGGTGTGTCGTCTGTCCGCGTTAACGGCTTATATGGTAATGGTAAGGTTATAGCGGTTAAGAAGATATCTTTTGGAGGATAATGGTCAAAATTCATAGCGGGAATTTGCTTTTTATCAGTGACCATACAGTCTCTTTTTTATGTACGAAAGTAGGGTAAGGATCTCAATTCCTGTGCCCCTAAGTAGACGATAGAGACAATTTCTATTTAATCTTGTTTTTTTATTCTCTTTTACAATGTTGAAGCAAGTTTACTCAAGTTATGCGTTTGTATTTTTGCCGTAAATAAATTCAAGATTATGTTCAAGGAACATTCGAAAAGTATATTTAACATATCTCCTTTCATAAGGGTTTTTCCTCTCGCTCAAATTCGTTCCCATCTTACACTACGACTATAGAGGAAATCTAGCTAGCACACAATCAACAACGGGCGCGATTAATAATGATCGTACATACGGACAAAAGATGAAGCGAAACTATTCAGAAAATGATATCGAGCCGTGATTGTTTGGTCGTTCGTAGGCAAAAAAGAACCTCAGAAATTCTGCAGGTGGCTGTGTAGAGCCTAGCCTAAGTCACAGGCAGCCCCAGATAATAAGATTACACACAATAACTCGTTTTCATGTCGCTTTTTATTGTGTACACCAGCACACATACACACACACACACACACACGCGCGCGCGCGCACATTGTACACATGAAGGTAGATGTCGTTCACGGTCTGTGCGCGCACAGCTCGAAGCCGTTTGAATCCCCGTCTGAGACTCTGCAATTCCAAGAGGCCACATCCTAATCTCATAATGAAATTCCACCGGTCGTTGTGGCCACGATTATTTACGTTGCTTGGAGCACGCCCAAGATGAAAGAGCCTGCGCTCACTCTCTCCCTCTCATTCTCTCTCTCTCTCTCTCTCTCTCTCTCTCTCTTTCACTCGCGAGAGCACCATGCGCACACCTCGATGTGTCTGTGTATAAGGGGTAATAGTCGCGTACGGCCGTTTTTAACGAGTCTAGGCAGAGCTGCTCTCTCTCTCACTCATGCTCGTACAGTGCGAATATAATGCGAGCTTAAAAAGCCACTCGCGCACACTCGTCGAGAGAAAGAGCGAGAGAGAGAGAGAGAGAGAGAGAGAAGTCCGGGCGTTAGGAAGTAACGGAGAGCGCGTGCGCGACTGAGCTGCTGCTGCTGCTGCGCTGCAGACGGAGACAGAGACAGGTCTCGCTTAACGAGTCCATCGTTGCTGGGGAGCTTCTTACTCTTCTTCTTCTTCTGCAGCGGCAGCAGCAGCAGCGGCAGCATCTTCCCCGTCACACGCCGTTTTCTGCATGGGATGTTTGTCATCTGTCTATGGGAGGAGAACCTCCAGGGCATGCGTATATATAGTGCACGAGGTGTGTGCAGGTCCTACGAGTTTTTTGTCGCTTCCTCTTTTTGTATCTCTTTTTTAGCTGCTGCCGCTGCTGTCACTGCTGCCGCTGCTGCTGCACGATGACACAATGGCCGCTGCCGCTGCTCACCCTATTCTCGCGAAAATCTAAACCGTCTACGCCTTCGGGCCGTTTTCTTGCAACAGCTCCACTCGCGCGCACTCCTATAAATCTTTTCTTCATCTCTCGCTCTCGGCGAATACATTAGAGCATATTTATTCAGTATTAAATCTGCATAAAGACGCGTATGTGCGTGCGTTCGTCTCTCTCTCTCTCTCTCTCTCTCTCTCTCTATCTCTCTCTGGAGAGCAATGTTTGAATGATGCAGCCATTGGACATTAATTTCTACGAACTTTAGTGTCCGATGCTTATGCAAACATGGGAATTCCAGGATGTCCAGGTCCACTCGAGGATGGATGAGACTTTTGCAGCATCTTCGTATTTCAACCGGCAGCGGACATCTTACGACCAACGTGTTTTTTTTCTTTCAAGATCGTTGGGCGAGCTAACTTTGCCCTGGTGTTTTGACAACTGATTTTTTTCAAAGAGCTTGATCGATTCGTTATTATATACAATCATTAGTTAATGTGCTAGTATGAACAGTTGGGCTAACTGCAGTTGTCAAGAAATTTGTCTGTAAAGTGTATATCAAAATTCTGTGCATTGTATACGCTCACTATTAGATATTCATAATTATTTTATCGGATTGGATTGACCAGATTTTGCGTCAAGACACGGATAGGATTCATGCAGTCTCTGTATATTCACCATTAAAATGGGAAAGCTGAAATCTGACGCCTAACGACATTACCTAGAGTAAATCTAGTTATGCTAACACTACAGTTTTCAGCTGCGTTTAAAAGCTTTCGAAAGTCAATTAACCGTGGTCATTAAAATACTATGAATCTATATTCCGTAATAAAGTTAATTTAAAAATCATACGTTGGAGTTTAAAGAGTCGATAAACTCATACCGTGTTTCGAGCGTCATAAAATCCATAAATCGACGCAAGAAATGTAATCAGCTAATGAGTAGTTTAGACTTGCATATTGTGGTTTTATGACACTTATTCTGCAACACATTGATATGTTTAATATCAATCTCATTTGGAACGAACACTACACATTTTATGTTTATAGTCTAGAAAAAAAATATCTAAATCAGCAAAAGCAACAATAAAGAGCTTCGAAGTGCTCATCAAATTTGCAAGGAAGGAAAAAAATATATAGAAAATTAGACGAAAAGGCAAAAAATGGAAGAATTAGGCAATGAGTCGGGAGTCATATCTCGAGCGGCTGACAGCCGAGTCGAATTCTCTCCCTCTCTCTCTCTCTCTCTCTCTAAGCTGGAAGAGTCGGTGTGGATATACCAGTTCTTTTTGGTCCATTCGATACACGAGCTGTATATGCCCGCACACGAATATATATTTACGGCACATCGAGCTTGTGATGTCACATTATTGCCCTGCGGCTATGCTTCGCTTCTTTCTTATTGTCCTACCACCATATACCACGCGAGCATCTCCTTTTTTCTCTCTTTAAGCGCTGCGCACTCGATTCTCGATTCCTCCTCTATCGCTGCTCTTGATCCCTTCTGTCAACGTCGTCGTCGTCGTTGTCGTCGTCGAAGCAGAGAGAAAAAGAAGAGTCAGATATATATATATATAGAGAGAGAGATAGAGAGATAGACAGATAGATATAAGTTTATTTGTAAATAGTTTACAAAATGTACATGTTAATACATATTGATTTTTCTTTGGATTATACATTTCATTATTTTTGGTTTTTCGCAGTTACACGTTTTTAGTCTTTCTATGATATCACAGCTGAGTCAGTCTTACATTGTTTCAGTCGTCGAAAAATTACAACTTAAAAGTAATATCACAGAGCGTCTTCATTAAAATATATATAAACAAATTTAATATAAAGAAGCGATCGATATCTATCAGTCTTGGTTAAAATAAAAAGAATATAAGAAACTTTACAACACAATCACACATGCATGAGTGCATGTGTGATTGTGTTGAGAGAGAGAGAGAGAGAGACAGAGAGAGAGAGACAGAGAGAGAGACAGAGAGAGAGAGAGACAGAGAGAGAGAGAGAGAGAGAGAGGCTGACTTTTCCTCCGTCAAAGGTGAGTCACCAAATCCCGCGAAAACGGCCGCGAACAAAGAGAGCGAGCCGCTCCTTTTCCACTTGCTCAGCGCCGCCGTTATTTAATTTTATATTTTCCTCTCCTTTGTCTCTCTATCCTGTGTACACGTGCACGCGAGACCCTTAGCTTTTCATCTCTTTCTCTAAACCTTGCGGCTTTGTTACGGTGATTTGTCAAAGAATTTTTGAGAACCGTGCCCGCGCACTTTATTAATCTCGCGCTAAAGTGACAAACACGCGCGCATCTCCGAATAACCAAAATAGCGCTTCCCTCATACCAGATGGAGGTTAGTAGATGTGGTCGGAGGGAGGAACCACTGCTCTTATTTCTCGCGGGGGTTCTCGGAAAAAAAGATTATCGAGCTATTTAATCAAACTCAGTTGCTACTTACGGAGGAGTACGTCAATGCGCGATTTGGAGGCGCAGAAAACAGATTTTTCTCTTTCAGTGGTAGAATTGTGTATTGTGATATATATATATATATATATGTATGTATAGATCATAAGCTTATTGGACTGGAATATTTGACTTATGAGTATTTTTAGTATAGTGAATTTCGTTTAACGTGCTCTCCTTTTTTATGTTTCAGGTGAGTAATCATGCTGCAAATGTATTACGCAGGAATGAACTGCATCGATGACTGCTGGGTAACGTAGAATAAATCTCGAATTTATTATGATTCATAAAAATAAAAGTGAAAATTGGCTTAGCGAGAGGAATTTTTCGTAAAAGAATTGCTTATACGAAATTTCTTTTAAGTGATTAAAAATAAAAGAACGGGGATTAAGTGGGAATAATGATAAAAAAATTAAATTGGCACCAAAACGAGTTGCAATGAGTTTACGACCTTCATGACGCTTAAAAATTTTATAGTCACGTGATTTCCTACACAAGTTATGTAACACTCGGTAGTTATTCAGTACTGTGATATTACAGTAAATTTATGGCAATTGAATTGAACTTTCGGTCTGGTTGAATAATTCTAGATCAGTTTATTTCTACACCAATAAATAAACATTTTTTAAAACTTCATTTACTTCCATGGAATTTCTTGTTTTATTTTAATAAAAAAAAAAGCTAACCATGTTTAAAATATTTTCAAAAATCAACAAATTTCGAATTCTTTAATTATTATATATATTTAAAGTAAATTCACATTTTTATATAATTGAAGAAATCTAATATTTAAAAAATGATTATAATTGATCACAGAAAGTTTTTCGATGTGCCATGAGATACAAAGATTAGCTAACACTAACGACGTAGTATTAAAGGCGGAGGCTTAGTATAGCGCTTACCACCGCTCCCATAATTTAATTATTAAGAAATTTGAATTTGACACTTGTAATCGATACCTATTGGTTATAATGCATTCCTTCCTTCCAATGTATGTAATCCTGGTTTATGACGCTAACTAATACTCACATTTTTCACATTATCACTTTGGTTTAAACATGTTAGCTGTTTCCACATCTTTTGGTATAAATATACCTGAAAGAAAAGTTTTTAAATGCTTCTATTAATATTTTCAAAAGTTGGGCTTCATTTTAGTCTTGTAATATTTTCACAGCACATGCTGAAACGAATACCGATGTACTTTGTTGTCATATCATATGGCATAAAGTACCGTCAAAGATGACTTTGCTCAGCTGATTCTTACACAAACAAAGCAGTTACTTAGTTTACGATCCATGCTAGTGATACTCTAGAGCTTCAACATCTTTTTTAAGTTTTAAAGCCATGTTATTCCACTTTTGACTAGACGTAAAAATATTGATAATAACAAAAACCGTAGGTTGTTTATGAACACTTGTACGTAATTGCGCGCATAAAAGCTCTATTAGATTCGTACACCAACTTGAAATTGTAGCATCGTAAACATAATGTTGTTAACTTAATTGCACATCTCTGACACGTGGTGGGGTTATCCATTACACTGCATTACGTAATCATTAACTTAATTCAGAGATGCTTACGAGATTATTTTATTTTTTTAATCTTAATTTAGTTTAATTTTAAACACAAGCCTGGTCGTTAGTGACAATTACTAGCATTTGTTTAGGTGCTTTGGCAACGTATTATCTAACGTTATATGTAACTGTGTTTATTATACGCGTGTAGATAATTTGTACGTTAATAAATGTTAATTATCTAAGAACTCAAAAGTGACGTTAACTAAATGAGAATAATTTATTTAAAAAAAGGTTAGAATTTTTCAATGCATAATATTTTTTTCTACATATTTACACAAAAATACTTTATCAATTTGAAGAACCTATATAGGTAACATAATACCTTAACTGCTCATTGAATATAAAATAGAGCCGTTAGTAACTCTATACATTCCCTTAATTTTCGCAATATACGCAGATCAGTATTTTCTTACTAGAATATTTCACTTTTAACAAAATTTCTTTTCAACGCGACGTTGTATGCAGGGCCCACACTTTATTATAGAAAAGTAAAAAGTAATTTCATAAAACACATTGTCGCAGTATTGACTTTTTTGTATGCACAGAATAAAAAGAACATAGATTATATGTATTTGAACTTAACGTAAACGTCGAGTATTTTTTGCTGATAACAATGTCAGAAGTCGGGCAACAAACATGTTGCATATTACGTTATCGCACACGGTATTTTCACAAAACCGTTACTGCATTCTCAGGTATCTCTAACAATCGCACAATGATATTACTGACTTTTTTTGTAAGAATAACTCGAGAAGTCACACACTGAATTTTTCAAGCCTCGTATTCAATGTATAATTTTGCGAATTTGTTGCTTTTATATGCGTATACGTCGAAATGGACTGATATGCAAAACTAATGTTGTAGCTGAAGGCGTTCTAACGAGAAAGTTATGATAACGAAGTTTCATCGGCGATTCTCGAAATGGTTTAGCCGCGCACTGCATGAATAATGCGACTCGGATAATAGAATTCGATGTGGAGCGCGGGAGCAGAGGGAGAAAAAAAATATATTTCCTTACAAATTACTGAGACCTCGTGTACATCGAAGGTCGAGAGTCAATCGGGCTCGTGCGTTTTTTTGTTCTCGGAAATTGCGCCATAAGCCAATTCGATATGCTCGAAAGCCACCTAAACTCGCGCTAATAAGGATGCAGCAGCAGCAGCAAGAAATGTATCACCGTTCGCGCTAATATTGACAGCAGCTCCGAGAAAAAACTACTCGATACCCAACCCCCGAGAAGACTAGAGCGAAACTCCATATCTTCAGCTGCCGAATTCGGTAATAGAATAGCCGCGAAAGCTAATGTTGCGCCTAGGAAGCGCGCTCGAGGTATACAGAATCAAGGCCAGCTAGGCAGCCTTGATGCTTTATAGAGGAAACCCAAGAAGACGGAGAAAAGTCACATGGGGTGAAGCTCAGAAACGTTGTTATATTGTCGCGCGCTGAAAGCAAGTGTGTCCTTCTCTACATAAGTGCAGAGCGAGGAAGAGCAGCCGTCCGAGAGAGTGAGTCCGAAGAGCTCACGCTGTGACGAATTTCGGGGAATCCCCTGACTCTCTTGAAAGGGGATACAGTGTCTATAGCGGTGGCGCAGAAAAAGGGAAAAAAATGGTCGCGCACGGCGACGGAGGCACCGAAGTAGCTGTTTCTGGATGCGCGCGCGTACCCATTATACGTACGCGTCGTCGTCTCGCTCGGCATCTCGGCCGTTCACGCGCGCCTCGACGAGCGCCGTGCCGCTCTATAGGGGAAAATGGAGCTTGACGCTGAATGAGGGAAAATGAGAGGATGATGATAATGATAATGGCGGTATTGACCCTGCGAACTGCTTCTTCGTCTTCTTCTTCTTCTTCTTCTTCTTCTTCTTCTGCTTCTTCTTCTTCTTCTCCTATCTTTGTTGGCCGTGCCTGTATATACGCCAACTTTGTCGCCTATTCCTTGCACACGCGACCTTTTCAACGTATTTATCTGGAATTGTGCTCTTTTGTGCGCGTTACGATACGAGATAATGGGGGGCTCGGCTCAGCTCTCGCTTCAAGTACAAGTCGAATGAGTTGCATTTGTTGCGGACCGGCTTTATTTGCTCTCTCGCGCGCACCAAATTGCACGCATATGTAATTTATAATTGAGAGCAAGTACATTGCGAAAATTGGCGTGATCAGAGTCGTACTGTGAGAAAAAGAAATTACTACGTTCCTGGGGCGAATCTTTATATATATGTATATGGTTGATGCGCATCAAAATGGCGTTTTAGACATGCCATAGTGCATGGCCATTTTCGATAATATTTTTCACTTCTTAAGTTGGCAGAATACATTATCTTGATTTTTTAAACAATAATATATATATATATTGAATAATTAAAGATATTATTTAAAAATTTTTAAATAGGGACAGTAAATGTAGCCAAAATGTGATTATCGTGGCATGATTACATTAACCATGTGTAAAAATAATTATGACTTCTAACGAGAACACAACTAATTTCAATGCTGTAGCTGCTGCAGATTTCTAAAGAAATTTACATGTAAAGATTCAAACTTATCCTGCAGCATTTAGTCCGAAAAAAAACTTTTTTTTAGTAAATTTACATTACAAAAACACCATTTTCGTGCACACTAACTAGGTATATAATATAAATCATGTGAGACTTATTATAGTCGCATCTGCAGATTCCAATATTTGTTTCTTCTGCCTAGCTTAATGTAATTAATTTTTTCGCCGCAGCGCATGGCACTAAATCTTTTGCGCGACATTTTTTCTTCCTCTGTCGCTGGGTATATTCAGTTTGCGCAGTTATGGTAATCCGATGGATTCTGGAATTTCGTATTTTTATGCGTGCAGCGCATTGAGAAAACTATGCGAGAGAGGAAATTAACTTTTCTTGCGAGAGAAAACATACATGTGAGTCACGTCGAGTTGAATTATACACACGGACAGACGAATATTGTGCAAAAATATCAGAGGATCAGTTCGCTGATCTGCATGATTATTTGTTTCGCTACTTTCTCTCCGTAAACACTCTATTGAGTTTTAAATTAAAAGAGCTATTTAATATAATAATAGATTCGTTTATGAAGATATATGTAAGGTAAGACGACGGTGATATAATATTCTCAAAGATGCAATTATTCCATAAGCTGACTCGCGCACATTGAACGCCTCGACTACTAGTCCCGGGATACAATAAGTTTGCAATCAGTTTAGAAATTCCGTGATTGGCAAAGTAATTAATGGAATCGAGTGAGCGTATCCGCAGGCATACAGGGGGTATATACACGAGATAGAAAACGCAAGTCAAGTGTGTCCTGTAATCGTCGAAATGGATAGCTATACTAATAGATAAAGCTGATTCGCTTCTCTCTCTCGAGCTCCTCTTTTTATGACCCAGTTTAATTTACGACTCACTAATAGTTACTTAATTTACGGCTGGATATCAGACCCTTCGCCGACTACATCTCGCTTATAAATCGATTTCCTGCTAGAGAGTTAGAACGTTTCCTCTCTCTCTCTTTTTCTCTCTTTCTCTCTCTCTCTTGCTCCCGCTCGATCTCTGTTTCTATGATGCGTCGCAGTCGTACCGCGCACTCTTGTATCCCCGGGTAATCGAAAGGGGGAGGAAAGAGAGGGAGAGAGAAAAAGTGTAGAGCACTTGCAAGTGCCAGCGGAGCGTAAAAAAGGCTTGCGCAGGCGCGTTGTATCTGACTTGGCGATAACGAGCCAATAATTTCCGGGCGCGAAAATCTACCCCTGCACACAATTCCAGATAACATCGAGGTACAGGTGTGTGCCTTTGTGTGTATGTGTATGTACACGAGAGAGAGAGAGAGCGAGAAGAGAAGAGGAAGGAGAAGAAGAGCGCGCGCATCTCGTTAGTGGCGCGTGATGGGCTTTACTCGCGCACTGAACGCAACGAGCTTGCTATATATGCCACTTTGAAGATACACGAGGAAATTATTATGCCGAGAAACGCAGTCTGATCGGAGAAAATGAAATTCTGGAGAAAGAAATTGGCGATGGTTAATGTGGAGGAGCGGATGTTTCTGTTAATTTATGGAGTTACACGTGCATCTGTTCGTGCATTTATATAATGCTCTCGAATCTGTGATTGGCAATTGCTTTATTAAGTTAGTTGTAATTTAACAGTGTAACGATAACCATAAGTGTGGTTAAGATGTATCGAATGGTTTTCTCCACGAAAACTATTCTTATCTACAAATGTAACTTTATTTTGCACTTACTTTCACTTTCACACTCAATGGAGTCTAGATTCAAATGTCATTATTCACACACGATTAACATTATTATAAAAAAAAAAAAAAAAAAAAAAAACACTTTGAAAGGAGGCATCTGATTGTTACGTGCGCATAATCAGCTCGCTGTAACTATTCGATATACACTCTCCTATCCGATAACAATCAACTTCTTCCCTTTTCATTATGCTAAGCCAATTCATTCCGTGATTTCCTTTTGTCGTCCGCTGCGCGCGGTCAATTTGCATTTTTCACGCATGAATCACACGTGGACTCCTGTCTCGCGCTCGATTTTGCCTTTTTCAATTCTACGATAAACACGTCGCAGCCGGTAAAAGTTTCAACACTCCATCAATACATTATAAGCCGCTCTGTAACCCAGAGAAGCAAAGCACATAACTGCTAAACTTTTCCAGTTTGCAAAGAAAAAGTAAAAGTCAAAATAAAGTAGGCTTAGGTGTGCGGGTAATCGATGACCATCAACAACCAATGGGTGTAGAAATCTAATCAGTCCATGAAAATAAGATATCAAAGCGGTATACCAATGGAGCTATGTGAAAGAAGAATCGGTAGCTGGGAGAAAACAAAGAGCGACGCCCGCGGAATATAAGAAGATTCGAGAATCGAGGGATAAGCGAAAGAGCGATAGTCGCAATATTGCAGCCGCTAAACCTGTTATATGTATCAGATCGCATCCTCGTAGCTGCCAAAGCCACCGCCGCCGCCGTAGTGGTGTTAACCCTTTGCTCGGCTGCTGGCGCATGAGACTATTAACCGAGTTTACCGAGTCTCCGGAGAGACGGCGTGTAGTGTGCGCCAGAGGGAATCGGATGCAGAAAAGCGTATCTCGAGACTCGATAGGGCTGCACACACTCACACATGTGCACCATACACGCACGCACACTGACACACGCACATGTATATATAGTTCATTGTGGCGAAGGGGTTCGGGTACAAGTGTGTGCTGCTCTCGGCTGATCCGGAGAGCGTATTAATTCGATGCTCGATACATCGATGCGACGAGGAAGAGTCCATTTTTTTCGCCTCGTCGTCGGGGGACGCCGTCGCCAACCCCTACTTGAGCTTTGTCGGTGCTGGTGAGCGGGTACGAGATATAATGAGGAAAATAAAAGAGAGCGGCAGGAGTTTGGGGCTTGGAAACAATGCCGCCTCTTAAGAGCTGCTTTATACTTCATCTTCTCTCTGCGACTGTTATTTGCACCGAAATCCAGAAATTCCGTGCAGGCTTTTGTTGACGATACACTAAAAGCGTGCTATAAAGATTATTCTCTATATGCCTATTGGGATGCGCAGAAGTATTGATGAGGCTTTATTCGGAACGCATCGTAAAAACAATTGATAAGACTGTTTTAATTTAAATTGGTGTTGAGAAATTCTATACTTGCAGGAAAGATGCTTTGTTCTTCACCGGGTGAGAGATTTCATTAAAAAAATTATGTCAACTCTTATTCTAATTCTGCGTTTACTAGCAATATGCGTATTAGTGTATCACGCATTGCATAATCTGCAGTCATGAATTTTAAGTAGATATTATCGTTTTTTCGAAATCGCGGAAATGAAAAACATTCATACCGAAGCAAAATATTAATATTATATTAGAATTTATTAAATAAAAAAAATAAAATATTATAATAATTTATAAATTTCATTTGATTCCAACGATTGTAATATTTTTAGTCACATTAGAATTTTTTGAATATTAACTCTTGAAAATTGTATTTAACGAATCTTTTACAAAAAGTATTTGCAATATGCTTTAAAAACTTAAAATAGAAATCATTTTTATACTGTTATGAACTTAATTTTATTATTAAAGATATTACGAAAAATTGGCTTACTTTTAGTTTTACAAACAGACTTTCCATAACTTTAATAATAATAAATATTATTGGAAGAAAGCAGCTCATGTGCTCGATAAAGAACAATAGACTGAATCAAGCGAAGTTGAGCTGACAAAAGTAAAAAAAAAGTAAGCTAATGCTAGAATAGAACAGAAAATACCCATGGGAAAACACGGGGATAAGGATAGAAAAAGTAACAGAAAAATCTTTTTACTGCTCGATACGTCATACCCACCAGATTATTAATACACGTACCTAATGTTATTATCAATTCAGAGATCAACAAGCAGAACCATATCTCTTAATTCATTCACGATCGACTTGCTCCATCCACATTCCAATAAGTAATGGGCTCCCCTCTCATCAAACATACGTAAAACGCGCCTCTATACAGAGATTACAAATCCTACAAATGGAATACATAAACTCCCTGTAGTTTAGAGGAAAGCCGCGCGCGCACAAGAGAAACTAACGAACGCGTATAATACGAGCTGCTCGCGAGTCGAAGGACAAAGCCGCGAGAGCAGGAAATAAAACAGGGTTGAACGTGTTGCAACAAAGAACTGTGCAGTGCGAGAGAGTGAGTGAGAGAGAGAGAGAGAGAGAGAGAGAGAGAGAGAGAGAGAGAGTCAGGGGAGGTATTAAAAGAGCTGAAAACAAGGAGAGATCAAGATGGCAATATAGACTGCACACCCATTCACACGTACATAAAAGCGCGAACGCGGTCGAGAAGATTCGTATATACGTATAAGAGCTGAATTCGGTTGTTAGAACGATGGCGGTGCAGGCGTGGTACATCAGGCCGCGCGACCTTGACCCCTGTCCCCAACTGTGTGACGCCCATCCCGCGTGCGCTGCTCGCGGAGCACCAGACTGGTCGATACGTGGCGCTGCTGTGCTTCTGTTGCTGCTGGTACTGCTGCTGCTTCCGGTGCTGCTGCTGCTGCTGCTGCTGCTATTGCTGCTATTGCTGCTATTGCTGCTCCCACCCCTGACCTACGATCACCTCTCCCTTGTAATATCCGACTTGCGCCCAAGTTGAACGAGGATTTCTGCATCTCAGTTTAAGTTTAACTAAGCGTCTGTTGCACGTTCCCCATCAGACCATGTACATTAGTTGATTCGTGTGTGTTCAGAGGGAAATTTCGCTTTCCTCCGGTGTATTGTCGATGGTGGCTTGGCTGCTATATTATGAATCTCTCCCTGAATTAGGCCAGAATGTTGCAGAACGAGAACCGTTGAATGTAACCTTATTTCGCGACTTCGTTTACGTACATGCGCGGATTAATGCTCGAGTTGGTGCACCTCCTTTACTTTCTGGATACTAATTTTCAATCTTCGAGCTTCGTGAGCAAGATTTATTGTCCGTAACATGAGATAACTTAATTGAGAAATTGGTAAACTAGATGGAATCAATTTGTTATTATTAGTTCATCTACAACCATGTGAAGCTTGGTGTGTGTGTGTGTGTCGCGTTCAATCTAGATTCCAGCGAAAATTCAGTAGTCCATAAAGTAGGGAATTTATCGGTTCACCTTCATTAAGTAACTATCGAAAAAGGTACAGACGGCGATGGAAGTCGCGTTTATTGTTTTGTCCCTTTAGGACAGCAATATAGGAGTCTGACTTGTACCCGACGGTCCAACTCCCAAAAGGACGTATATTATTTTTACGTTGTTATCCAAAGCACATGCTTCTAGCTTTCTTTTGAGTCCAGCACGAGTATCTCGGCTAAAATTACAAATTAATTATTCAGTGTACAAAATTCCTGATATCGACCTCTTCCTTTTGTGCGCATTGTACCTCAAAGTACACGTGGCAGAAATTCCGCTATAATACTTCACTATTGGATCAATAGAGTGTAAAACTTTCTAAATATCTGTTTAGTATCCAATTTGTATGTCTTCTATAAAAGCATATAATCTTCATAATCTACAGAACAATGTTATAGTACGTTATAATACGAACAACGTTATAGTATGCATACTACTTATAGACTGGAAAATGTATATAGTATTTTCTTATGAGGGACACGCGCTTGATAGGGCGTATATGACCCACTCTTTCAAAAGCTCGTATTTTTCATAAAAACGATATTGATATCCAAAGCGGCTTACTTCGAATGAAGGGGAGATATTTTCGAGAAAAAATCAACATCCTTGTAAGCCTTGTACTTTATATGTATATATTCTGTCAGAAACTAACAAAATGGGATAAAGAGGGAGAGGATATACTTTCTTTGGATATTGCATGGAAAAAATTTAAAATTTAAAATGTCCAAATCCATGCGAGCTGTTTTTGGAACTTGACACAATCTACACAAATTAATTATAGATTTGCTATAGAAAGCCACAAAATAGATTCAGTGTTATTTCAGTAGTCTCTAAATGTTCATCTTGTGGTATCAACGATTAGTTTTAACAACAAAACAGGAAATAAGGAAACGACGAAATAGTAAAAAAACAATCATAGTCTATTCCTCGGACTGATGGCCAAGTCAAACGCTAAACCTGAACTTTATTGGTCGTTTACCCAACAGCTATATATGGCCTAAGGCGACTATGGGCAAGCACAATCGACTTGGGAGGACCTGGTCTAGGAGGGTATATCGACCTCATCTTAACACATCTCTTTCTCTACGCAGCACTGTTTTTTTCTGTCGAGCCATTTTTCTCTCCACTAGTCCACCCTACTTAAACCTCTTCCTATTTCTTTCGTTCTTTTCTTTCCACTCGACTCCGTTTTTTTCCCGCACACTCGAACACTGAGAATATGGATGGGTGGAGTGCGAATTGAAAATGAGGCAAAGAGGGGAAAGTGAAAACGAAGGATATTGACGTACACGTTCGCAGGTTGATGCTCCTTGGGAGCAGTTGAGGATGTGCGTCGTTTCGTAAGTGTTCAAGGTCTCGGCTCTGTGTGTTTTCATCGGTACAACTTTGTTTTTTCTTTCTTTTTCTCGAAAACAATACAACTCTTTTATTCGTGCGCGCGAATCGAGTTAAAACAATTAAATAATAGAAAAAAAGTATATGTTTATTCTGCGAAACATCGGTTGTTACATCTATCGTTGATTTATGTCAATCGTGCAAACTTCATAGCAATTTACCAAATACATGATACATGAAAGTGAAATTTCAACGAGCCCGGGATACATGTCAATACGCAGATATATCGCTTTCGCCACCTTGGCGAAGTTTAATCGGCTTTTTCTCAGCTTTCCCATCAATTTCGAGGCTCAATTTTTTCTTCCTCTCTCTTTTTTTTTTAATTAAAGGGAGTATACATTATGCGCCGTGACCATTCGTCCGCTCTCGAAATTCCGTGCGTAGGTACAAAAAATAAACAAGTTTCCCAACTTCGGCACATTGATTGATCGATATAAGCGTGTTGAGCAATATCTTCAGGAGCATTACTTCGGGTGGGTAATAAATTAGCCGTAATTTGTTGGCGATATTCTGGCAACTCGATTGCACTTACTGCACAAATCACAAGTTATTTTCGACATTCAATAGAATAATTCCCGCAGTTATTCATTAAAGTCGCTAAACAAAGATGCGCCATTTCCATTTTCCTCGACGGCTGCCGGCAGTAATTGTCTCTCTCTCTGTCTCTCTCGCGTAAGAACTTTTCTCCCAGAGATTAGCAGCAGCAGCAGCGTTGACCTTCCGAGTTAAATAATTAAGAAAGTTTCAGCGATTGCCTCATAGCGCAGCGCAACTATATAATCTCCGACAAACTCTCCCCGTATTACATTATCTCGGAATGAAAGTTGGCGCGTAAACTGCACATAAACTTCTCTCTTCCTGCACTCGCGTCCAATACAGGTAAGTCCGTAACGCACGGCAAAGTTTGTTTACAAATGCACACGCACCGCGCGAGTCTCTGGATTCAAGTCCAAAGAGAAGCCCACTTTCACCGGGTAATATCCATTTCTGCACACTTTGCAGTTGTCGAAGAACAGCTGGCTCGGGACTTCATCCCGATTGAAAATCCAATGGACCGTGGCCAGTTGAGCGATCGATTGCGAAAATATCGAGGGAGTGGGTGGAGAGAGGGGCTGGCTGAAGACGAATCGCCGTCGAAGGGGAGGTAAAGGAGTGAAAGAGAGAGAGAGAGAGACAGAGAGAGAGAGAGAGAGGAAAGCGGTAAGGCGGGGGCGGCACAAGAGGCTCAGAGGTTATCGATTTCCCTGGGCTTTTGCGCGCTACCACCACGGGTTCGCCTCCCTCCTCCTCTCGATGCTGCTGCTGCTGCTGCTGCTGCTGCTGCTACCGTTGCTTTTTCTCTCACTCGCTCGCTTGCTCGCTCGTTCGGCCCACGCGTCTCAGCGCGGATCGTTGGCTCGTTCGCCGGGACGATGCGCGACGACGACGTGCGAGCGCCCTGAGAAAAGTGGCAAACGACGCGTGACAAATACGAGTGTCTAGGGGTACTGGGCAATTTATCTTCTCCTCGTCTTCTCTCGCTCTTTTTGTCACCTCTAGCGCGGCGCACTGCCTCCCGTGTGTCTTTTTTGCCTTTCGCCCATTGGATTTTTATCTCGTTCTGTTCTACCCTTTCGCGACCCTCGTTCGCTGGTTTTTTTTGTTTTTTTCTTTCTTTCTTTCGCGCCTCCCTTTCAGCGTTCAATTCTGGTGCGTTCGCTTTTTCAGCTTCATTTTCTTTGTTTCCGCGCACGGGTACAGTAGGGCTCTGCAGCGATGCGTGCGTTGGATCGCCATCGCAACCCCTTTCCGCGCTATACCCCCCGGAGGATGTCCAGAACTTGGCTCGTAATGCTTAGGCTCGAGCACCCAAACGAGGCCTATTTAAAGTTTTTGCCCCGTTTTCGCCTTTGCTACCTCTTGTCCCTTTCTCTTTCTCTTCTTGTTCCCTTGTAGCTGCTTCCACGGTGGTT
Organism: Megastigmus dorsalis; assembly: GCA_900490025.1. Taxonomy (NCBI): domain Eukaryota; kingdom Metazoa; phylum Arthropoda; class Insecta; order Hymenoptera; family Megastigmidae; genus Megastigmus; species Megastigmus dorsalis. The sequence goes on along the minus strand of UELU01120672.1, from coordinate 1,250 downwards.
TCGTACACGGCAGATCTGTCTTCATTTGCCTCTCTCGCTGTTGCGAGTGATTGATAATTCCTCTTGCTGCCGTTGACAATAGTTTGAAGCTTGATTTTACGAATTGGTTTTCGGCTAAACTGTGATTTTAAGAATATTCGTAGGTAGCTGTTGGAAGCTGTTTATACCATTCTTTCTGAATTTTAACTGCACATAGAGAACGAAAAACAACGTTTCACTGACAAAAAAATGTCTAAAATCAGTCCGAGCTCTCTATATTTCCAAAACCAATTAAATTGTTAAAATTATTTTATCGAATGTTTAAAAAATAAGATAATTAGGTAACGATTACTAGACAAAAATTACCACGGCAATAATAACACGCTAGCAATTTTATTTGTTTTTGAACATGAACTATACTGCTGCACTGGCCTGTCATAAAAATAATATGTGTTATACCAGTATTTGTGCGCAGACAATTATGTTTAATATTTACCGAGTATTATATCTTGGCGGAACTTGTGGTCATTCAGCGGATCGTCAATATGCCTAAGTCGATGAAGGATAACAATACAACGCTCGGGGCAACAATGTTTATTCTCTATAAGAATGGGATAACGTGCTTTTCCAATATATACCAGAGATATGTATTCAAGATATCTTTAGTTATCTTAACCTAATTATTTTTCTCGAATAACCTGTGATCATTACCACATTTTTCAATTCATATACGTTCCATCGAGTACACATATCAATATCTCTAAACGTAAGCAACATCGAAGGGTTTCTATAATCCGGATCTGTCGTCCCCAATCGTAAATTTCCCAATTTGCCGTATAGGTACTTTTATACACACTCGTCGGAAAATTCCCATATTCAAAGGGGGTATTTTCAGGATTACCGTCATTAGCATCGGGCTGCAAACTGGTCGAGGTTACAGTCATTAGTGGGCCAACCAAATTCCCTTTCGCGAGAGGTTACAAAAGGGGGGGGGGCTCTGCTGGCTGAGCGAGGGAGGGAGGGAGGGAGAGGGAGGGAGGGAGAGAGAGAGAGAGGAAGCAGCAGCAGCAGGAGCACTCGGTTTCGGCGATTTCCTGAATTCTCGCTCATGCGCCGCTGCCGCGCGACGGGCAGAAATGAAGTGGTAACAGCCGGCAAATGGAATGAAAGAGTCCGAACGGACTTTCGAGGCCCGCTCGGCAAATTGCGTTATCATTTCGATGTAACATGTGAGGAGGCGATTCGCTCTGTGTGTGTGTGTGTGTGTGTGT